>CM053505.1:2918271-2937401 GCA_028627145.1 Eidolon dupreanum | reverse complement strand
CCAGAGCTAGAAAGATGAGAATAAAACTCGGAGATAAAAAGGGCTCATTATGAATATGGAATTTTATATTAAGGAGATAAGAACATTCTTAAATATATAATGACAAAGTACTGGAGAAGCATTTTAGCAACCAATTATCTTTTACATCAAAACAAAATTAATTTCTAAAGTGTTTAAATATAAGCGAGTTTATACATATACACATCATAATAATAGCTGATGTTTACATTATGATTATAATGTACCAGATATTGTCATGAACACTTTACATATATTAATTTAGCTAACCCTCACCATCCAATCTACAACATAAGGACTGTTGTTGTACTTATTTTCAGAGAGATGAGACACAGAGAAGTTATGTAAGTTAACTGAGGTCATATAGCTGGTGACAGCCAAGTTTCTAACAGAGTTAAAAAATACATAAAACTCTATAACTAAGAATCCCAAGGAATAGAGATAGGATTGAAAACATTTTATTTGTAAGTCAAAATTTGAACGTCCATTACAAGATCAGAATCTGAGAGATGGCTTCCGGAGGAAGTGAAATTAACAGTCAGATGGAAGGAAAGTTCCTCATGAACAAGCAGCAATCTGTGATTATGGAAGGGCCTATGGAGTTCCTTCATCACTTCTTTTCTTTTCCTTCCTTTCTGGTATTTTTCTTTCATTTTTGTTTTGTTTGGGGTGGGGTGGAGTCAGTATACTTTGCTTTGGAGCTTTCTCCTAAGGTCTCCTGAAGGCATGGAAAGGAGGGTGGCACACGGAGGACCTCTTTAGGGTCAGCAGCTAAGATGAGAAAGAATAAAAAGGCCTTATGCAAAACAAGGCTGTCCATATTGGCTCAAATTGGGTTATTGATTTCAGGGCTCAGCCTTCTCTTTGTATAATCTCTTACCCATTACCATGGATTATCAAAGGCCAACTGCCAATACTCGTCTGTAAGTTGAGGGGGCCAGTTCTGACTACCGATCAGGCCCCTCTAAGCAAGGGCAGTTGCAGATTATGGGACCACTTAAGTGGTGGTGAGCCATCTTATCCATGGGCACTGAGGATCAACACGATTCAAAAGGGACTATGTTGTTTCTATAATGTGTTCCTCCCAATGTTACGTTAGAATACTTTGACAGAAATCTTAAATCCACAGTCCTTCCAGAAATGGGGACCTCAGTCTTTTTCAAGGGATAGTTATTGCCAAAATATGTTTTTAAAGAAATGTACTCAAAGGACAAAATTGAAAGTAAACATGATTTGAAAAAGAACTAGCTAAAATTTATAACGATTTAGTATATACACAAAATCGCCTGCTGTTGAGAACATAAAAAATTACTTGTCAATAAAAGAAGCAGATCGAATCCTTTAAAAAAAAATCCAATTTCATTGCCAAAGAGAATATACACAATTCCCCTTACTCTAATGGGAATTACATGGCTAACACCATCACACATCAAAATAATATAACATCCAATGAAAGTTAATTTTAAGGAGTGAGACACCACACTAAGTGGGCAAGGCTGCATCCAGTAAGAGCAGACTGGGATTTCTGAGCCTTCTCACTCTTGACTTGTGGGGCAGGATAACTCTTTGTTGCGGGAAGCTGTGTTATATTATTATGGAATGAGCAGCAACATCTCTGACCTTGACCCAGAGGTTACGGGTAGCTCCAACCTACCCTCAATCATGACAACCTAAATGTCTACAGGAATTGCCAAATGTTCCCTTGATGGCGAAATTAGTGCGGCCTCCACCACTGAGAAACATTGCAGGAGACATAAGATTTTACTATCTGTTCTTTCATCGGGAAATTCTTAAATTCTGATTTTAATTTTTATACAAGAAATTTACTTTATATTTATAATGTGATGATCATAGATTCATTCAGTAGGAAACAAGGACCAGGGTATAGCAAGCCCAGAGCTCCAAGAAAACCTAAGAAAGAAAGCCTTTTTCCTATAATTTTTATTAGTTTTTTTTCACTGATGATGAAGAGAAGGAACAAGAAATACAACTTTGATTGACTGGAAATTTCTTGTAACATTCAAAATTGCTCTGACAGGTAGACAGAAGAACGTCTCAAAACACATATCAAAACCCTAAAGAGAAGGAACGTGGTGTTTCTTTGAGGAATGCTTTTTAACTAAATAAAGGCACAGAAAAAAAAAAAAACTAAGCTTAAACATAAGTTCAACAGATATGTTTGTCTTGCAAAGAATACAAGGCTCTAGTAAATTTTTATTTATTTTTTCTTCAAGAAACATGGCATACCAAGTGACTAATTAGCTAAACAGGAAGGACCTCATTGACTTGCTTAGTCATTTTGCTCAAAAAGAGGGGCTTCAGATACTCAACTTAAAAAAAAAAAAAACTATCAGCATCTTAGCACCTGATGCTATTAACAAAATACCACAGACTGGGCACCCTAACATCAAACATTTATTTCCCATAGCTGTGGCTGCTACAAAGTACAAGATAAAGGTGTCAGCAGCTTCGTTTCTGGTGTGGAACCACTTCCTGGCTTTCAGATGACCATCTCCTTATTGTGCCCTCCTCTCTTGAGGAGGCAGGGAACACGTGAGAAAGAGAGCACTCTAGTCTACCTTTGCTTATTAAGGACACTAATCCCATTGAGAAGACTCCACCTTCACAATCTCATCCAAAACTAATTATTACCTCCCAATGCTTTACCTCCTATCCCACCCCATCACACTAGGGTTTAGGGTTTCAACATATGAATTTTTGACGGACATACTAAAGTCCATAACACTTGAGTGGGAAAAATCCAGAGTTAACAAGAGTTTCGGTTTTAGAATAAGGCTTATCTTTGAGAAATTAAAAGCATTATAGAGATAGCGCTGTCTAATTCCCAGTAGAGAAGAATCTTAAATTATAATCTCTAATTGTAATCTAGTTGCATTTGTAATCAGAGATGCTCAGAAAACTTTCAGGTGATTAAAAAAATGTTGGAAACTTTTATATGTTATCGTAATGTGACAAATAACATAATTATTTCCCAGATGGAGAGACCGAGACACTAGGAGGACACACGAATTATTCTTGTCTGTGTAGGAAGTATGACTAGAAGTCTGAACTTCAGAGTAGGCTTTGAACCTTACTACTCAGAGTGAGGTCTGTGGCCAGGCAGCATGGGTACCGCCTTTGAGCCTGTGAGAAAAATGCAGAGGCTCAGGCCACACCCCAGACCTATTTAATGAGAATCTACATCTTAACAACGTTGCCAGGTAATGATTATGCTCATTAAAGTTTGAGAAGCTCTGCTCTGGAGACTCCAATTTTACTCATTTAAGACTAAATTGTATAGAGAATCTATTGCGCTAACCCAAGAGAAATATTTTTTGAAAATATTCTTTTTAGAACTCTTTAGAAAATATGAAAAAACATCTTTAAAAATGAGACCCTGTTAGTCTAAGAATAGCATATTATATACAAAAAGGACATCAGATAACAAAGTAGAATATTACAATAATGACTAAGTTAAGCCTTTATTGTAGGTGTTCCTCAAAGGAAGGGTATTTCTGGTTAGATATTTAAGATGAGGGTGGAGAAATCTATGTGAAAAATGACAAGAGCCACACTGCGAGCTCAAACTAAAACCTGACCATTACTGTACCCAAGGTAGATACTGCCCACCATTCTTTGATGACGATGTTTCAGAGTTCTTCTACACACACACACATACAAAACGCTATGTTAATATTAAGAAGTAATTCGCCAAGGAATTAAAAATCTGAGATGGCCCCTTTGATCAAAAGGACCATTTTATTTTAAAAGTTTCTCTTTCTTATTACTCCTTCCTGATTTCCTCTCTCCCTCCCTGCCTTTCTTCCTTTTTTCTTTCTTCTCTCCTTTCCCTTTTTTTCTTTCCTTCTTGCTTTCTCTTTTGATTAAAAACATAAGGCTGGCAGTATTTGTTAGCATCTGCTGACAAGCTTAAGTGATTTGGGATCTTGTGATTTGAGACTCGAGGGTCACAAAGCCTTGGGGTCCTCAGACACCAAGTCCACTGGTTGAGATTTCTCTTATTTTAAAATGATGAGACAAAGTTCAATGCACGAGGTTAAAGAGCATCAATAATTAGCAGGCAATTAGCTCTAGAAATAAATAAAAAACAATGTCATGTGAAAGGCAATTGTAAAATTCTGAAAAATATAATAAAAACAAAGTCAGTCACTAAATCGCAGAGAAAGACATTTCCATTACATCGATGGGGTTATTTTTCCTCTGGAGCCTTTCCCTCCCCCTACCCAGGCAACAATCACACAGTAACAAAAAATATATCAAAAAGGTGGAAGATTAGAAGCTTAACGTCCATAATCCCCGTGATTGCGGCCAAAAAACATAATTAAGGAAAAACACTCATTTAAGTTTCCATTCTCTTCGAACCTAATCTCATATTTTTTTTCGAGACCTTGGGGAAGAACAACAATTTGGGGTCAACTTTTGATAAATGTTAGATTACTGCTAACTGGACCCATGACCTTTTTCAAAATGAAATCATGTACCAACAGATTTCAAGAGTAGGAATTTTTAAAAAGGTGTTTTGCTCTCCCAAAGCCAGAAAATAATCCCTTCACACGAGAACGCCAGGGACACTAGGTTATTGCCTCTAGAGGTTGGTTGTCTTTGGAAACCTACTGAGTTTCCAAAGGCAGGATGTGAAACACCCAGCTGTCAAGAAAACCCTTTGACCTCCAAAGATCAGTTCAGTTTGAATAAACACAATATTCACAGGTCTACTGCCCATCTCTCCTCCAGTAGATGTCGGTTCTAACAAAAAAATCTTATCTTTCTCATTTCCGGATCTAGTCTGCCTTTTAAAAGGTGCAAGCATTAAGCCCAGCTCCGCTGCCCCCCCGCCCCCCGCCCCGCCAAAAAAAAGCCTGTGAAAGTTGTTGTTCAAGTGTCTGGGCAGATAATGACCTCCGTCAATAATAAATTGAACCAAGTAGCAAGAGTGCTACTTTTAGACTGAAAATGATGTAACTATTCCCCACTTTTATGAAAATGTATTTCCTTAGTCGTTTCCCAGTAGTCTATCTGTATTGCTTCTTACAAAAAATGCGAGACCTCTTTCTCCCTCACTCTGGAAACCTGGGGAATTTTCCCCAATCTTTTATAATCTTGCTTATAAAGTTTTTAAAGCCATTGTTTTGTGAGTTCCTCCTGTGTGCTCGGCACTGAACGAAGTACTTGATGTGCATTATCTTATTTAACTGTTAAGACGGATCTGAAAAATAGATATTTTTTGTTCCATTTTTCAGATGAAGAAACTGGGATTAAAAGAAGTAAAGGTAATTGGAAGAAGAGGCTCCTTAATCTGGGCTGATACCCCCAATGTTAAAGCCTGTAGTCTGCCTCAAACATCCGACCCAATGTCTTTCTAAAACATGTCCAGTAAATATTTGTAAACCGACCAGACATGCGGCCCATGGACATCTTTGGCCAGACAGTGAGCTGTGTCTTGTGAGGAAAATCACCCAGAAGAGAAAGAGGAGCAGAAAGTCAGGCTCTCCTTTCTTTTCCAAAGAAGAAAACACCAAAGCCACAATGAATATCAATCCCATGATGAAACACCTAGTAGGAAAGAAATGCTTTATACACTGTGATTTCAAGGATTCAACAGTGTTGACCTGAGCTTCATAAGCGTTCATGATTTTGAGGAAACAAAGATCTGGGGAGTTACCCACAACAGCTGGAAGCAAAATGGAAATGGGGAAGAAGGTAAAGCGGGCAGAATAGAGAGCTAGGTATGCAACACAGAACCCTGGGTACCAGGTTCTGTAGCCTGTGTTTGCACCCATTAGTCTCCTAACGTGACAGATGAGATATTCCACTCATATGAAAAAGATAGGAATGAAAAACCCTTTTACTTTCATTGCAAATATTCCACATTTTGAGAAAGCCAAAGTTAGCATGGAAGCCTTTTCCCTCCATACTCCGAACTTACGAGATGATACTTGATTAGAACTCAGGTCCTAATAAGTTCTATAGTTTTATTTAATTAAATTTAACAAAACAGTTCGAGATAAGGACCATTTTCATAGTGAGGGTTTTTATAATTTAAGACCACTTTTGGAAAGAAAAAAACAATGGAATTACTGCTCATGACACACTCATCTTAGGATAAGATTTTTAGCAGATCTCAACACAACACTCCCATTATATTTGCATTGCCTTTCGCGTGGATAGTAGATGAAATGATACCCAGGTCTTAGGATAACTACAAATGCTACATAATGCAAATACTGAAATTAATGTTTTCCTGCGCTCAAGCCACTCTGTTTGGCAAAGAAAAATCAGTGAAATCGCTTCACCTTTAAAGTAAAAGATAAATTTAAAAATGTGAAATTCCTCATTCAACAAATAGGTACTGAGAGAGCCGGAGGAGTGACGGAGCTAGCAGATGCTACAAGGAGTCCATGCCAAATAACAAAGACGAGGCTGCTGCCCGCTTGAAGGTCACATCAGACAAGCAGTCACATACATGGACTGACAAAGGCCATCACAGAGCATACATGGGTGCTACAGAAGCTGAGAAATGGGGCAAGAGGTGGGTGAGGTGGGGGCAGGTGCTTAGGAAAGATTTCCTGGGGAAGAAGAGTCTAATATAAAATATAAAACACCTAGTGGCCATTAGCCAGCACGGCTTCTATTTGTAGATGGGAATAGGGCAGGAATAGTGACCCAGGAGATAAGAAGCTTTTGTGGCTGGCGCATGAATGACAGAAGGTAATGAGAGATGAAGCAGGAGAGATGAGTGGGGGCCAGGGCTTAAGGGCCTTCCTTGAAGAAAGAATGAAATGAGATGTGTGCCTTTGGAGGATAACTCTGGTGGCACTGTGAAGACTAGATGAGCGAACGGCTAGTTAGGGGACTGCTGCAGTCATTTAGAGAAGAGATGATGGGGACGTGGGTGGGCAGTGTTAGAAGTCAGAGAAGAGTGGATTATCTTGAGGATGTAGGAGGGGAGACACAGGTCTTGGAGATGGCTTGGATATTGTGAGGCATGGTGAGAACTTAAGAGAAAAGAAAAGAATCAAGAATGGATTCCGATCTAAAGGCTTGTAAATGAAAGTAAACAGAAGATGGGCAAAGAGAACACAAATGAAGGAGCAGGTGGGGTGGAGACATGATCAAGCTCAGTCCAGCATGTGTTAAATTGTAGGTGCTGGTGGAATATCCAAGTTGAACATCCCAGCAAACTAGCTGCTCAGTCTTTAGGTCCAAAGCTTGGGGGGAGAGCTGGGCTGAAGACACAGCTTTCATTAACCTAGACATGGTAACTGCAAACAAGGAAGCAGAGAGATCGCCTAGGGAGGGTGGGAGGAGGCAAGGTCCCCAAGGGTCACCAAGCTTTAATGGTGGGCAAAGGAAAAAGTCCATGAAAGAGATGGAGGAGGAGGAAACCAGAAGTGAGCATGGTGCTGCTCTCTTGAGATCCCTAAGTCAATGGACGAGCATCTCTAGATGAACGGTCAAGGACGATGTACAATGAGCTCCAGAGTTCTCATAGGGACTGAATCACTGAATTTGGTGACTATGGAATAATCGAGTTTGGAGTATTGATGAGGGCAGAAGTCAAATTTGATTGGATAAAGGAGTGTAAGGGAAGTGAAGAAGTGGATTCGGTAAGTACAGATCAGAACTTCTCAAATTTTTGGCCTAAGAACAACTTCATCCTCTCAAACATTGAGGATCCCCCAGAACATTGGTTCCTGTTGGTTATAGCTATCAATATACAAGATGCTGAATATTAAAACTGAGAAATTATCCATATATTTATTAATTCATTGTAATACAATAACTCCATTATATGTGTTTACAAAATGTAACTATATTTTCCAAAACAAAAGCATTTGATGAGAACAGCATCTTTTTATACATTTACAGATTGATCTCTTCACTATATAGCTTAATACATGACAATGAGTCTCTCCTATCTGCTCCTGGATGCAATCTGTTGCAATATTACAGGAGACAGGTTGCAATATAGATGCTCTTCCTTCACCAGGAACTTCTCTTCCATTGTAGCAAGGGCAAGGAGGCAATGCTGGGTGTGGATGTGAGTAAATGAATATATTTAGAAGCAGAAAGTTGATGTATTTTTCATGTACTAGGTTCTACTTTGCCTGCAAAATACGATCATAAAGCAAGAGGGGGGAGGAGTCAGACATGTTAAAAGTATAGGGAATATCTGAGCAGAATTAACTGTTATTCTTTCTACTAAGAACCCCAAGGAATAAATTCTGCTCTGAAAAATATGCATGGACTATCAAGAAAGGTATCTGTGATGTTAGAGAAATCATGAGGCCTTCTGGGAAACTGAAATTCATGCCAAAGTATTCTAGAAGAAACCATAAAAGAATGCAACATCTTTGGCATTTCTAGAAGAAATTTAAAGAAATGGTGGCCATTTTCAGCTATTCCTAAGCTAGCAATAATGCTATTATCGTAGGATGCAGAAGGAGAATAATGTGATTATATATGATTCAACACTGTTCTTTGCATAACTCAACCTTGTCACATAGAAACGAAAACTGTTTACAAATAGAAACACTGATGGATGCTCGAATCCATGAGTCATTAGTTGGACCTGGAACAGCCAACAGTCACCCAATCTCTGCTCTTGCCTGAGACAGCCAGAAGTCCACAAGCTGTCTCCATGCTGATGATAAGAGAATCAGTCAATGACTGGGAGGGCTGCTGTGGCAAGAGACTGTGAAATCATCCTCTCAAACCTTTTTGACCTGTCTCCAAATTGTGGAACTTGTTATTCCAGCATAGGCTCTTAACCTTTTCCATTCCGGGAGCCCCTTTGATAGCGTGCTGAAGCTTATGGACTCCATCTAAGACTAATGCTTTTAAATGCATAAAATAAAATACCTGGAATTACAAAGGAAACTAATTACGCTGTAGTATTGTTTTTAATGTATTTTAAAAACCAAATTTATAATATAGAAATATGTGTGCTTCTTAGGTAATACCTTAAATAGATCTAGCACTATTTTGAAGTCATATCAGTGTTACACATGTCCAGTGTGGTGGTGACTGCTGGTAACAGGGAAAAGTAACTTATGGCCTCTTGGGAAGCAGATGTATACAGAGATATATTGAAAAAATTGAAGAAATATTAGAGTAGAGCGAGCACTCATGCTATGAGATACAATAGAGGGTCTCTTAGCATAGAAACACCTGCCTGGAGAAGATGCTATCTGAGCTGAGGCTTCAAGTTGGAAAAATGTTATCCATGCCTATAAATTAAGCAAAAATTTTATAATTAAGCCGTCATAGTCTCTGGATCACTAACGAAAGAGATTATGCGAAAACGAAGTCAAAATCTCCTGAAAAACCATTTTCTGGTATTCCTTAAAACAAAAGGTTTTAAAGAAAGATAGACCAAACATTTGGTGTGAATTCCTTTGTAAAGTGCCTAAGGAAAAGTCTGACATGAGAAGAATACAGATCCAATATCTTTCACTTTTAACAAGTCAGATAATTTTTTCTTTGCCCACAAGGAGGACAAACCAACTTTTTCACATGTCCCATCTCCAAAGAGGCAAAAAGGGTAAATAAACAAGAGTCATAAGACACTAATTAAAATATTCTCCAACAGCATGAATCATTGATTTGAAAATCATGACTTAGAATGAGTCCCATAAAAATTTATCTTGAGAGAATGCCAAGATCATTAGGTAAAAAGATCTTATGTAAATCTCAAAGATACTGATTATTAATGCCACAATTAGACAATCATAGGACTGAGTTTAAGAAGTAGCTCCCTGCCTTCAAAGGCTGCATCATACCAGTTGTCCATAGTCATGTCAGCGATGCCTTCCCATAACTGTGACAGAAGTGGTCACTGATGGCCGGGAAGGGAGACCAGGCCAGGATATATGCACCATAACCCCCTGAAGAAACAGAACTTTCACCCAAGGAGTCTAGAAGGGAAAGAGAGTTGTTTTGTCATCCCTACTCAATCACGATTTATATCAGAATAGAAAGAAAGGACAGAGAGAGAAAGGGGGAGAAAGAAGGATGAAGAGGCAGAAAGGGAGAGAGAAAAAGGAAGAGAGAGAGAAGAGGAGAGAACAAGAGAGAGAAAGGGTAAGGAGGGGAAGGGAAGGGAGGAGGGGGAATGGAAGAGAAGGAAAACATTCAGAACAGAACAGATGCTTAGTAAATGTTATCATTACCTAATAGTCTGCTTTTACCACTATGCGTTTTACAGAGGATGGACTACTTCTTTCCCTTTAAAATTATACAGGCTCTATAAGTTTTCTTATATTTTTTTTATGAAGAATTCTGGATAATCACAAAATTTCCTAAAAGCTCAGCTTCTGTGGACAATTCTAAATAGTGCTATATACCATGACCTTGAAATGATACAAATCACAGGTACAGAGCAGGGTTAGAAAACATACTTCAAAGTGAAAGACCAAAATACGTTCAAGACATAATGACCAACATTCCTCTAAATCCTGACTACTGGAAATGTCAGGTTTCGCTATGGGAGCAATAAAGCAGGTTGATATGCACACATCCACATAGACAACAAGGTGTTAGTTATTATCAAACACGATGTAGGAAAGAGTGACTCTTGAATATTGAATAATATATATAATCATAATATGTAAATGCCAACTGGGTCCTAGTCGCAAAGTTTTAGTAATGGTAGGAGCCTTAGTAATCAATCTTATTCCATTATAATTGTAGTCAAAACTAAAATCAGGAAATAGAAAACCCTAAAGTCACATTTCAACTACTTAACAATTCTGCTCTTGAATAACACAGCTAGTCTGATTTTCTTCTAATTCCTAAGGGGAAAATGTTTAGCTACTATTGTCTGGTAGCCAATTATTCCCTCTGAGGGCACCATTCATAGTCCTCTTTTCCTTGAACTTCCAGCATTGACAATGTGTGCTGAGTGGGGAAGATTAAGAGAAAAATCCTCTTGTTAAAATACCACCTGAAAATATCATATAAAAATATCGGTCAGGTCAAACAGAAAATTGAGCTGGTAAGGGTCAAAAGGGGTGTTAGGAGAAAAATTCTGTTACAAAATCCTTTAATCGGATTTTTTTCCCAAACACGTTAATTTAATCAGATTGTTTTGTTCACACTAAGAAGTAAAGAAATGAGCGTTTTCAGTTGGGGACAAAAATATAAATATATATCCCACAGATCTCCATGCTGACACAAAGTATTTTTAAGATGAGATATTATTACATTCAGAGGGATCAAATAACATAGCAACACACGAATCAATTGAGGCTAAGAAACAACTTTTCAACTTCATAAAAGGCTTTTTAAATAATTCAAATAAGTTTTTGTCTAAAATATCATCAATTTCATGCCAAATCAATGATAGATCTTTTGAATTGTAGCCATAAAGTGGACAACCCTAAAATTAAAAACAGGTAGATAAAAATGACATTAGTAGGAATGTGTTAATGAATGATGGTAAGTTGTGTGAAGAGGATTAGAGAGAAACTATCTGATTTACTGCATGGAGATTTTAGGGTGAAAGGTAGAAGCCATGCACATAAAATTATCACTAAGTGTTTTTGAAAGAAGTCTTTGTAATAACTTTTTAATTCCTTTTCACTTAGCCATGATATATAAAACTACTGAAACCCGGATTTAGAGTCACACAGCCCAATGCTGTTTAATAGGGAAAGCCATCATCTCAGTCAGCAAAATCCATAGCACTATAGGCTTTAATTTTTAGACATTTGTCATCAAGGCACAAAATGAATTTGTAGGAAATAGACAAAAATATATCACCCCACCTCAGCCCTTTTGTTCACTTCTCTGTTTTAATTTCCTTGTCCATAAAATGAATGCAATAATAGGATCTAAGTATTTGTCTCAGTTTAGGTTTCCCAGAAGCAGACCCCAAGACAAAGACTGAGAGCCATGGTGAAGATACTGTAGGGGAAGAGAAAGCAGCCAATGAAGAATCCAGTTCCCTTCTCACAACGGGTGAGTGGGGCTTAATCCTGCCACGAACCTCTGAGCATGGCATAAAAATCACACCTCTGAAATATCCCATCTCGGGGACAAGGGAGCTGGGTATTTATACACCAACTCTTGTCAGTCATTTTTCAAGTGCTTCCAGATCGATATACAGCAGCAAAAACTGTTCCAGAAAAGCCCATCGGCCACAGAGATGCAGATACTGGCTGCTGGAAGTCTTCTAGTACACAATGGCATAGCAAGATCCAAGCGCTGTGGGCGACGCTCAAAAGAATTGAAGCACATAAGGTACGGAGAACATGGTGCATGGAAAGAGTTCCATAAATGTCATTTACATTTACTATGTCTATGAGTACTATTACCATCATAACCATGGAGGCAGCAGCCACAGCCACCAGGTATTTATGCCTATTTCCGGCCTCCAGGGCCCTTGCTAATGCTCCCAGAAGAGTAGCTATCCCATAACATTAGATGATCATCGTTATTATGATTTAGACTCAATCAGAAAGGCTCAGCCTGAAAAATCGGGGATAATTTGCCTTTGCACACTGTGTGTGCATGAGATGAAGTGCAAACTTCCACCACCCCAAACACAAATTTCCCCTCCAGAGACCACTGGATCTTTACTCTCATTAAATCTACTCCCTCTACCTTTGCTGCCATTATTAGGCATAATCCTGAGAATCTCACAGCAGACTGCAGTTGATTTTATTCAATTTGAATGCTCTAGAAACGCCTGACCCAGAATCAATGCCCTCCAGAACGTGAAATAGAAGTTTCTCAAAGGAGATTAGCAAAAGGAAAATTTCCTTCTCTAAGGTTGCTACACTGACAAAATTCTTGTAGACCCAGAGAGGAAATCTCAGACAACAAATGGACTGCAAGCGACGATCACTTATCAAGGCCACAGAAACCAGATGACATCAAATCCATGTGTGTAGCATTTATTGTTTGTAAGCTAATTCAGCAGTGGGCAGTGGGGTGGGTGGTGGGGTGGGAGAAGTGACTAAGAAGTAGAAGACAGATATGCCTCAAAGATTCTGTATATTCATTAGGGAGAAATGGCTTAGCCACATTAAAAACCAGTGATTACTTTAAATACCAGTGATTACTTTTGACTCACATATAATGATAAGAACATAATGTTAAGATTTGTCACAAAGCATTACACATCGAACTGTCATATGATTGGTATTAGGCTGAAGTGTGCTGTGATTCAGTTGCAGGAGAACTGAGCCTTTCAGAAGGATGTGGCGAAGAGACCCCTGCTTGATTACTCAGCATCCATTCTCTCCTAGCTAATAATGACACCCCAATTTGTTCTCAGGGGACAAACTTGTCCATGTAAAAGTCTGAAGTCCTCACACAGCCTCCCTTCAAGTACAACCCAATGAGTTGTAGCTACTTAGCCTTTTTGTTCTTTGTCATTTCCTCTCTTTCTGACTGGACGTGATGTCTATAGTGTACTAGGTCATCTTGGACCCTGCAGTAACCTTGACAATGGAAGTCACAGGCTGAGGATGCAGCAGCAAAGAGGAGAAGGAGCTTAGGCCTCTGATGGATGATGGAGTCATCATATTGAATATGGAGTAGCTACTTCTGGACTCGTCTCATACCAGCTGCACATTTTCCATACTTGAAGATCTTTAAAATGGAGATGAGTCTTACAGTTGATGATCTTTTAAAGTGCTTTTCACCAAGCAATAGCTGTTTGCCCTGCGCATGTGTCAACACTTACTCATTGCTCTTTGTGTGCCCTTCCCTTCAATCAATTGAATTGCGTCTGGTGTTGATACCACACATGTTAAGCCTAAATCCCACTTAAAATGTCTTCCAAAAGATTAAATTATAATGCAATATTGAAATGGAGAGTTACTGGTACGTAGAAAAGCATGGAAACAGAGCAGCAGGCCATGAATTTGATATAAGGCAAGGAAATATTCATTGTTGAAAAAGTGAACACATTTTCACATTTTCTAGCAAAGTGACAAATGTTTTCAGGGCATAGGACAGGAAAATACCCACACACACAAGTAGAGGAAGCTGTGTTATACTGTGCTTCTAAAATAGATATAAAAGCACTGCCTATCACAGGCCAAGCAAGAAAATCTCAAGTGTTGAAATGTGCAGAGTAGGTTTTAGGAGTTTGGAAGAAAATTTCAGAGACAATACCGGGGATGACTATGAGATGCCACATCACCAACACTACTGGTGGCACAAAGACCAGAGTTGTATGAACAGGAGTGGATAGCAGTGATTCGGAGTCAAAAAGGACATTCACAAGGGGCTCTAAATGTGAAGAAGTTTTAAGAATACTCTAATCCATTCATTTGCTTGTGTTTCTTTTTATATATGTTCAAGAGTGATACATGATAAAACCTCTAAGTCTAAAAGAACTCTAAGTCTCATAGAGGACAATTCAGAGACCATTTCTGTAAGTCAGTAATAAAAAGAAAAGGGCCTGATAAAGGTAAAAGGGAAGGGAAGGTGACTACTTAAACCTTGACACGTTAATCTCCCTTTATCCATGGATTCACTTTCTGCAGATGCAGTTACCTGCAGTCAACTGCAGTAAAAACAAAAAATTCACGAGTTTTAAACGGTGTGCTGTTATAAGCAGTGTGATGAACTCTGAAGCCTTCCTGCTAGATCCCACCCAGAGCGTGACTCATCCCTCTGTCTAGAGTCTCCAGGCTGTAGATGCTCCCCACTCAAGGGTCCCTTAGTAGTCCTCTCAGTGATCAGCTTGACCGTCTCAGTACACCAGTGCTTGTGTTCAAATGACACTTATTTTTCTTCATAATGGTCCTAAAAGTGCAAGAGTAGTGATGCTGGCAACTCGGATACGCCAAAGAGAAGCCTTGAACTGTTTCTTTTCAGTAAAAAGTTATATAAAGTTATATATGTATGTATGGGAACACGAATAGGCTATATAGGTTTCTGTACCCACCTGCAGCTTCAGGCAAACACTGGGAGTCTTGGAATGTACTCCCACAGATAAGGGAGGAATGACTGAACTTGAACTGAAGCCCTATTTGGTAGGGGTAACTGACTTAGAAAAACTGTAAGCTAAGTAGTCTTTAGGAAGACTCAGCAGTTATGGAAATGGATATTTCCTTCACTGAGATTAAAAGCAAGACCGGTTTAGGGGATTGTGGGCATGATCACTTTTGAGGGGCCTAAAATTGATATTTTATCTTCTATTGACAACTGGTAGCCTTTTTGTTCATTACATCGTAAAGGGGCAAAGGCACAATTTCAAGTTCCTGGTATAAAGAGGAGATGTGGCCAACATCCAAGTCTGCTGCTGCTAAGGGAGCATTATGTAGAAGGAAAAAACATCTTAGAAGTAAGCAAAGCAACCAGGAGAGATCTGAAAATTCCAGGGCTCAGAAAAAAACACACAAAATGATACATATCATGCAACAAAAGTTATACAAATGGAAATGAATATATGTAAAACAATAATACCCATTTATAAAAACAAATGCATACAAAAGAGCCACACTAAACTCAGTAGAATACAGGAGTATGTAAAGAGGAGTGACATCATAAGGTACGAAAGGAAATGAATGAGTTATCCATTCAACCATAAGATGTGTAATTATCAGTGATGATATGTCAGAAGCTAAAAAAATAATTAACTCAATTTTTTAATCCCCACCATGAAAAAAGTTACAGCTTAAATTGGAAGTTGAAACTGACATAAAGCTTTAAGATATTTTAAAGTTCTATTTTGCTCAAATTCAGGAGGGAAAATAAAGTGTTATTCACATATTGTACAACTTTTACGAACTAAAGACAAAAAAAAAGGAGATAAAATGCTTCGTGAACAGCAAAAAGAACTTAATAACCATCTTTTAGACTTAACAAAAATTTACCACTATTCAAAGGTAATGCTACTCAGCACCATTCTTCCCTCAAAAGATACTAACTAAAATGTCATTCTATGGAGTGATTTTTGGTAAACATGGCTTTCATTTCATGGAAGGATTCCTTCAGTAAAAGTTTAAAAATAACAACAAAAAATTAGTTTCCATTGATTTTTAAGTATTTTCTATTGGACTACTAATATATTCGTCTGCCATTCATTAACATGTTGTTTACTCAAATTTTATTTCTTCTGGTAATTTACTTTTAGCAAGCTGAATTCTGGAGTAACCTCGTAGAAGTGAATTTTGGAAACGTGTCCAACATGTCCCACTTCCCTGCATCGCTCTGTTCCAACTTAAACTTCAGAACGCCCTCAGGGTCCAGTTGTCTTCAATAAATGAACACATTCAAACACTCTCATTGCCCTGAAACTCCATCTCGAAAACTGTGGTGTGTGGAACACAAAGAGAAATCGTTTAGCAACTGGAAAAAGCACACCCCTATTAGCTGGGAAAAAAAGAAAACTACATCAACATGACAAATATCCACGTATGTGACCACATACCAGGATTTCCCAACCTTTGCCCTACTGACATTGTGGGCCCAATGATACTTTTTGGTGGCACCTGTCCTGTGCACAGCAGGATGCATCCTTAGCCTCTATCCTCAAGGGGCCAGGAGCAACCTGCCCCCACAATGTCTCCAGCAGAGAGGTCAAAGTGACCCAGTTGAGAACCACTGCTATACAGAAATTCAAGTGATGTAATGAAATCACTGGAGAGCAACGATTGTGACTTACTGGTTTTACCAGTGTTCAATGAAGGTTCATTGATGATAAATGCCTTCACCCTCCACTGTGTGCCAGTACCATGGAGAGTACCTTTTTGTGCTTATTACAAGACTATTTCATAAGAATAAAAATTTTAAAATATCAACTAGCTATTAATAGCTTACTGCACTACCTCTTACTCTTTCTTCTTTTAAGAGACCCCCTAATCTTTTTGCCTTGGAGGCAAGCGGTCCCCGCCAGTCACAATTGAGGGTGAGGTTTAGTATTCACGATGTCCCATTCTCTCCCAGCCAAGGGGTAGATAAACTCTAAGTAAAAGAAAGATAGAGAAGGGATAGAGATCATTCATCCTTCTGCTCCGCTGACCTTGCAAGTTGCCCTTGCTCTTGTCCTTTCTGATACTTATCTTCTCTGAATTCTTTGAGTGCCTCCATGCCATTCCAATAACATCCTATATATTACAGCTAAATTAGTCAGCTTGAGCTTTGGTTGTCTGCAATCAAAAAACTCCAAGTGATCAACTACCATTTACTGGGTTTAAGTATGAACTGGGCACTGCATAAATGGTGTGTCACCCAGTTCCTCACTCACACTCAGCAGATATTGATCTAGTGCCCAGTGTGTGACAGACCATCTTATTGTTATGGGAAACAGAAGCAAGGTTGTAGAGCACACATTTTTCATTCAGGCCTGCCAGGAGCATCGTGATCTGGAGAAGTTTTTCTAAAAATCAAAATGCCTAGACCCTGCCGATAGAAATTTTGATTCAGCTGGACTGAGGTAGAGCCAGGGTACCATAATTTTTGTCAACAATGTGCTATTGAAAACGACTATGGACAAGGAAGTGTCCTTGGACATTTAATCAGGAGCAGAAAAATAAGAGGAATTAGATGATTATGAATTAAAAGAAAATGGAAAATTGGATGGGAAAGCGTTATCACTTATTAAAAGCTCTGCAAGCAGTAGCAATAAGTAGTCAAGGTTGAGTCCAACTACACTGGAGCAGGGCCTGTCTGACAGTGACCCGTGAGGGCCAAATCTGCCCTGCGGCCTGCATTTGAAAACAGATTGAATGGAATGAGTCCACATCCTTCATTTACATATTGCCTGTAGCTACTTCTGTCCTATAGTAAAATCTGAATAGTTGTGACAGAGACTGTATGTTCTGCAAAGTGAAAAATATTTACTACGTGGCCCTTTACAAAAAGTCTGCTGTCCACTGAACTATTTTATTCAATCTTCATTACAACCCCAATGAGTGACTATACTAATGCTAGAGTGTACTGAGCAATTGTTGTGTTCCAAGTGTTCTATTAACTGCCTGAAGCACATGATTTTACCTACTGCCCTCAACAATCACTCTATCAGGGAGGTATTATAGAATGCCCATTTTAGTGATAGGGAAACTGAGGCAAGGTGTGGTTCACTTTCCTTTATTTGGGTATCTCATAGTTCATGAGGGCAGTACTGAAATTCAGGTCCTTTGTCACCAGAGCTCAAGGTCTGTGGTGAGCTACATGCTTCTCTGTGTAACAGAGTTAAAGTATGTGGCCAACTGACACCATATTAGGTTACTTTGAGGCTATGACAGGTAGAATAACAGCCACCTAAGACATCCACACCCTAATTTCTGAGCTTGTAAATATGTTACTATACATGGCAAAAGGGACATTGCAGGTGTAACTAACTTCAAAGATCTTGAGACGTAGAAATAATCCTACACTGTCTAGATGGGTCCAATGTGATCACAAGATCCTGAAAAGTGAAAGGAGAAGGCAGGAGGGGCACAGTCGGAGGACATGTGATGATGGAAGCACAGGCCAGAACGGTCTGAGGCCACAAGGAAAGGGATGCAGACAGCCTCGAGGATCTACAAAAGGTTAGATAATAAAATTCCCCACGCCTGCCCCCACAGAGGCTACAGATGGAACCAGTCCCAAGAGCATCCTGAAATTCGCTTTGTATTTTGGACCTTTAGAACTATAAGATAATACATTTACGTAATTTTGAGCCAATAAGTTCATAGCGATTCCTTACAGTAGCTATAGGAAACACATACAGAGGCCATATTTTACTTACTGGGGCCACACTTCAGTTTACACAAAATGGCAGCAACAGAGGGAATTATTCTAATATAAGCTAATAGATGAAACTTCGTGAAGCATAATAATGGTGGGGGTTGAGTTGAGAAATAACCGCTGAGCTAAGTAACTACTTGGAAACCTAAGAGGAGGAATTCTACTATTTACTGACCATATGGATCACTCTGAGTTCAGCAAAGCTTCCCTAAGTTTGGAAGGGGAGAGGGAGAAAGAGGCGAGGAGGGGGAAAGACAAAGGGAGAAGCAAGAACACGCTTGTGCTCACAAGCTATCCTGCCCCAAGGGCCAGAAACTGTAATGAGGACTTTTTTCTTTTTATAAGAGTGGGGCTTCCTCTAATCTTATTTTCCCTTTAGCATCCACAAGCAAACT
>CM053505.1:2864889-2917771 GCA_028627145.1 Eidolon dupreanum | reverse complement strand
CTTGTAATATGCTTTTATTTAAAATAAAAATCTTTATGTTAAATAGCTACAAATATATCCACATCTCTCTCTCTCTATCTTCCCACCCATACCTTCATTGATCAATATATATCAACATCTACATAGAACCTACTAAACGCTGGGAACTGTCTTAAGGATGAAACATACACCAGTGAACCAGGTAGCCACAAACTTTTCTTTCTTCATGGAGCTTGGAGGTTGATACAATGCGCACATAATAAAAACTCAAAAGAAGGTATGAGCAGGATGCTGGAGACTGACATAGGAGGAGCAGCTAAGCCAGACTGAGCAGCTAGGGGAAGACAGAATCTCAGGAGGAATGGATGCTATCCGTCCTAAGATGCTCAAGTTGAGAGGCACTTAGCCCAGTTAAGGAGCTGGAGGAAATGGGGTGGTCTGGAAGGCTGGGCCTTGCACTCTGCAAGCCAATGGTGTCAGGACTCACTTAACTGTACCATATAAGGAACAGAAAACATGAATAGGTTACTGATACAACTCTAAGGTGTCTCCACAGATACATTGAAATCGACTGTCAGCCTCTTAGAAAAAGGAATGTCATTCCACGCAAAATACTTAAAGCTTACCCCATACCTCCAGATTTCCTTGCAAAGTAGTTGTCACAAATAGGCGAAGCTAATCTTGGATGAATTTTATTTTTCAAAATATTTCTTGCAAATTAAATTAGCTATCTAAACCTCTTCAGACAATAACCACAACAGAAGAGATTTTTTAGTACAGTCTGACATAACAACTATACGGCCCTGTAATTTTAACTATTGCCATAACCTCCAAACTAACGTTGGTTAGAGGGATACTTTGCTAAGTCCAGGAAGCACACACACAAAAATAACTAAATTTTTAATTTAGTATGTGAAACTCCTAGCCCAGAACCTAGAACCATGCAGTCTATGGAAGCCAATGATTAACACTGTCATTTCCCTCTTCACCCAAATACACACATTGCCCTGTCACCTGGAACTCAGGGAGAAGAGCGAGTAATGGCTTTCTATGTTCACATGGAATTCTTTTGGAGTCGCCTTTTATACAGCATTAGATAAGTCTCAATGTAGGAGCTGCCAGCATTTCAAGAATATGTTCTAAATTAATTCTGGCGCACAAAGTAATGAGAGAAATGTGATGGTCACTCCCTCCTGTTATTGCTAAACCATGACGGAGGAAGATGTCCAATGTATCTTCTCTCAGGTTTTGATTTTGAGAAAGTACAGTTAGAAAACCGATGTATCAAATCAAACTGACTGCTAATAAAAAATAATTTACAGAAGCGATCAAAGGGTGTGCCAGCCAAGGTTATCTAACTTGTAGGGAGAAAGGATCCCCAGAGACTTGTCAATAAATGATGCCATTACACAGAAGATAATGACAACCATATGCCAGCAAAATGATTTACTAGTATACCAGCATAAATACTAACATTAATAGTTTTTTTTTTTAAACCAGTTGTGTCAAAAATAGCCTGTTGTCTACCAAAAGTGCATGACACCCTTCCATATTGTAGAGTTGTGTTAGGACAAAGCTGCCCAGCCAAGGACTACATTTCCCAGCATCGCTTGTACCTAGGAAAGACATGTGACTGAATTCAACAATGTGAGCAAAATCACATCTGCCACTTCTAGGCCTGGCCCATAAAACCATGCAAGTCTCTATCTTTCTCTTTCTCCATCTGTCTGCTGAATATCAATGCTTAGGCAAGCCAAGAAACCACATGTTTTGAAGACAGCGGGGCTTCCAGCAACCATGGTGCATGAAATACTGAATAGAGCAAAGGCTGAACATTATGTTTCTGACTTGCAGATTTCTATTGTTTTAAGCCACTAGGATTTTGAAGTATATCTGTCATAGCTGCTAATATTACCTGAAATAATAAATCATGAATCCGTATGAAAGGCTGTCATTCAATTCTGCTGCTTAGATAGGATATTATACTATGAAAATTGAATATTATTCTACTATGTGAACATGCCAAAGTGCATAAATTGAAAACAATGCTAAACTTTAAGGAGTTCTCGAACTTTCCACCTTATTCTAATTTCTCAAGTTTTGTACCCTTACAAAAGAATAGCCATGACTGCTCCCGGTTTTCCAGTTTAAACCTCATTATGTTGTATGTAGACAATTAATAAAATATGCAGACACAATTAAAGCCGAGGCAAAAAAAAAAAAAAAAAAAAGGCTCTAGGGCCTCAAATAAACTCTCAAGGGAAATTATGTCAAAGAGTAGATAGATGAAAAATTGATATCTTTCAGGTAATGTGAATGAAAAACCAATTAGTAGCATCTATATAATCATTTTAAATTTACCAAATTCATTATTTATGGGATAAATAACTGAAAACAAACCTGGGCGTTAATTTTCTGAAAATGTTGCTAGTTTTTCATTAAAACACAGTTTATATCAATATCATTATAGGGAAAAAGAAAAACATACAGGGGGTAACTTTATAGCTTTTATATCTCCAAAGGAATTTCTGTTCACTTCCCATGTTGAGGCAGTCCAAGGGATCTCTTAGATGCATTTTTATAAAGGTTTTGTTGGAGACCTCCCCTCCTTACAGACCCCCAACCTCCAGTTCCCCAGAGAAGCCTCCTGGGACTAATTAATCTACTGGTATGCTTATCAACAGAGCTTAACTAATTCTACACTATGCCTTACACTAGCAGTTGGGAGCTATAATTGTTATTGGTCAGTGCCCAACACCTACACCAACAGATGTCTGTTTGTTAAATTTGTCAACACAGCCAGATAAGTAGGGAATTTCATGCTTCACATGTGGCAAGCTGGATCCAGGCTGCTCTGAATCCTGGAAATGCCAACGAACAATATGCTGAGAACATGTGACCCGCCATCTCCAACTCAGCGCCTGTGAGACAAGGACACATGCTGTGTACATTACCACCCTCTCCCTGAACCTTTATAACGGGGTACTCTGCACAGGATGTTGGCATTGTCAATCAGAACACAAAACCGAATACGAGGATGAAAACAACAGATACATTGCAACTCTTCTAGGTTGCTCCCTGTTATATTTGATAAATAAATGATTTTTTTTGATGCTCATGTTAGAGAAAGGAAGGAAGGAAGGAAGGAAGGAAGGAAGGAAGGAAGGAAGGAAGGAAGGAAGGAAGGAGGAAGGGAAGGGAAGGGAAGGGAAGGGAAGGGAAGGGAAGGGAGGAAGTGAATGAGGAAAGGAGAGAGAGAGAGGGAGGTAGGAAGGATTACTGCTGACACCTAGTACATGCCACAATATAATTCTTCAGTTTTAAGTAAGCCAATGTGGGCCACACACTAAACCTGACAAGCCCAGGGGAGGCCTGCATAGTGGGCCCTACAAATTCAGAGACTGAAAGTAACTGCATTAGATGGTCTGAACATAAAAATTCCTGACTAAAAGTGGGCCCCGGTCGGCAGTCATATCCCTCCCCACAGCTTACTTGACAAAGATCAATCTTTACCTAAGTGAGCATGTTTATGTCTTTTTGCATCTAAAATAACTTACCTGTCAAACGATAATCTTCTTTTACGTACTTTTCAAGGCACGACCACCAGCAAAACCACTCAATGTTCTTTTGTACCCCCAATACCATCTCTATATATTGTACATGTTAAGCATTAACTATCCTGTACCCACCAATGTGAAAGAAGTATGCAACCCTCTGTTTCACTTTTTATCCAATCCCAGAGATTTGCGCTCATTTTGCTTTCTCTCTTCCCTGTAATCTACCACCAATGGATTTCATGCAACCCTCTGTAAATCTGTGATTCTTTTAATGTATAAAATAAGCTGCAGAACTGACATTCTCTAGAGCATTTTTTCAATCCGTTAAGATGTTTGTTTCCCAGTAATTGTCATCAGTTTGGTTCAAATAAGCTCCACAGGTTTGGACAATTCTTACATTGACAACAAAAAGCTAAATCATTCCCTCAAAAAGGTCATGGAACAGCAAATAACACCCTTGAAAAACATTTATTAGGAACCACACATTTTACTTGGTTATGAAATGCAATTAAGAGACTATCTAATTGAAGAGAAATAAGGTTCATGAGAGGTAAAAAAAAAAAAAAAAAAAGGTTAAGGGGTGAAGGCCAAAACAAATTTTATCTGTCATTTGGCCTCAAAAAGGAGTGAAAATTTTGCTTCATCATCTTAAATACTGAGCTTGAATTCCTCATTTTGCCAACTTCCAGATTTTCTATATGAACATGTATAGTACTTTCTCTCCCTGAAATTCTAAGTTTCTACTGAGATTCTGTCCTCTTTAAATGGCTGTTACTTTTAGTTATGACAGCCATCATTCGATGATGGCAAAATGAATAAGTCATGACATTTCCATATTGATGTCAAGACTACTGCCTATTCTTATCATCACACACACAGCGATGTCACTTATATCTTCACAGAATGGCCACAGGTGCCTATATTTCATAAGTAGTCAAGTGTCCAAGATTTTATTTAAAATTCTGATTTGTAAAAATGCAACTGCTAGATCTGTTGAAAAATATTTTATTATCTTGCATCCCTGCAGGGGTGAAAATAGTGTCCTGAAAAATGGATTACTTGAGAAAAAAGCATATGTAAATAACAAACCTTCTGGGAGACAGACGTTAGTCAAAAGGCAATGACATCTATAACTTTCCTGAAAAGCTATGTGTATTGTACTAAAATCAACAAAAACAAAAGCAAAAAAGTGCTCTTGCTTTAAAAAGAAAAATAGATCAATGGTTTGATTATTTAAAAATGGGGCCTCCAAACACATAGGCAATCATGAGTGGACATTAGTGAAATATAATGACTCTTCAGAAATTCACAGTTCTTTACACTTCAGTTCAATACCTACTTAATTGTTTTCCAGCCCAGAGGGCAAGATAAGCCAAGCCTATATTAATTTAGATGAATCATGTGTCTTTTTAAAAAATTACCTCTATAGTCAAAATCTTATTAGGGAAATATGAATGAACAAAATTATGAACATTTGCCTAAGATATTTTTTACAATTTCTTTCTTTCTCATTAAAAAAACATAAAGAAATAAATATCGATGCTTTAAAAACAGAGATTCACAGGGATCCCAGATAAAATGCAGAACACTCAGTTCAATTTTAATTTCAGATAAACATACAAGCCATCCTGTATTTTTCTTTGCTAAATCTGGCCTTTTTACTAGTGATCCTTTGTTTTTCCTTAAGAGCTAGGGAAATCGAGGCACAAATGAAAAGGCACAGAAGACACCGAAAAGATGGTTACAAAGCTTCTGATATCAAATTACAATCCCCACCCTCCCGACCACTGATGCCACCTGCTCGCACGTTCCCTATAAACTTTTCAGTTTGTTAATTAAAAAAAAAAAACGATAAATGTATACTGAGATGAAACCAAAAATAATTACTCAAAATCTTTTACGGTATCTAGACTCTGTTTAAATTAAATGGAACGGATTTATCTCCAGGACATGTGATGCGGAAATAAAGGGATGCAGACACTTATGAGTTGAAAATTCATAGACAGAGGAAGGAAGACGTTGTATCCAAGATGGCAGCCAACAGTCACATGAGGATCCTTAAATTTAGATGCAGATTAAATAAAGTTAAATTTTAGTTCCCTAGTTGCACGGTCATATTGATTTCTACCCCGTGTGGCTATCGGCACACACATCCACCGTTGCAGAACGTTTTATTGGACAGGGTTGGCCTAGAGTCTACTAAGACTATGCAGCACAGAGGGGTGCAACTTTATGTAGCTGAAACAGTGGTGCAAGAGGCAGTACTCAGGACTCTCTAGGCCTCAAGATAATACTCCTCAGAGCCAGACTTATCTTTTACACACGTCCAGGGTAGGTAGGCATCTGTGCTCCTGCTCTATTCAGATGCTGCTCATTCCCAAGGAGCTCACCTATGTGGCTCCATTTAGAGATTTTTAGCTATGGCAAGGTAGGTGGTGTCAGGGAGGACAGACAGAGCCTTGGTGCCAAAATGAGAGAAACCGGCTGTCTGGTAAACTCTCCACCAGCCAGCAAGTTACTTCGCCTCTCTGTACCTCAGATTCCTCATTTCTAAAATGAGGACTGGGTGATTTCTAAAGGCTATTCTATCTCTTGAATGCTAAGATTCTAGAAGTGAGCGGCCTTGAGAGAGAACAGAGTTCCAAGGAGCAAGAGCAAATGTAGGCAATAACTACAAATGCTCCTTTCCTCATTTGCATGCAGTTATCCCAGAAACCTGATGAGTTCTCAAAGGGCAGTTTGCCATGCTGTGGGCCCATTACTCATGGATACCTGTAGGCAGCAATAACTCTGTCCAGGACGACACGCTTGGAGCGATTATTCTCTTTCTTGATTAAGAAAGGACCTTACATGTCAGGAGTCTGATGTCTGTTACTCTCCTGTCCCTGTCCCCATTTCAGTCACCAGAGTTAAATGAGAAGCAATGGCTCTAATAGTAAGGATATTCTCATTTGAGAATTTACTGTATTAAAAGAACTCAAAACTTTTTAAGAAGTCCGCGCGCATTAATGCTGCAAAGTTTCAACGGGTCTCACTCTTAGATAAAAGCTTTGGATTGAGTGTCTCTTAAGGCCTTCTATTCCAGAGGAGTGACTCTGAGGTAGAAACGTGACTTTCCACGATGATCTGAACACTTTGGAGATTACTGAAGCACAGAAAGTCTTTGAGACACAAGGGGGAATTAATTTAATAGATGACTTCCATCAGTACTCTCCTGATTACATTTTCAAATAACTGTTATGTTGAAACCAGAAATGTGTGAAAAGAAAGTAAATAGAGGAGGATTTCTGAATGGCATGTGCGTCTTAGTTACTGGTTGCGAGAATTTCCCCATAAGTCGAAGTGACTCATTGCAGATGCAGGAAAGGTGACAAACATCATAAGGTAATTCATTTCAGACTTGGCTTCATCATTCCTGAGCAATATAGCTGTGACAAAGTACTGTGCCTTTGAGGGCACAGGTTTCCAGTCTTTTCTGAAATGAGGAGGTCCTTAGTGACTGCTAAGGACCCAGTCCCATTCGATCATTCTGCTACGGTGATGGACAAAATGACTCTTAAAGTGAAGTTGATATATTTTGTTGCATTATCTTGGTATGTCAAACATTCAACAGAGCACAAGTAATGCAGATTAAATGCTGAGGGGAAAAAAAACCTACATTTTTGTTAGTGGGCAAAGAATTGGCAACAAAAGTGATGGTCTCACTAACAGATTTTCTATCAACTGGAGCTTTTGAGAAACCCTCACAAAAGTAAAAAGGGCTCATAACTAAATAAAGAGAAAAAACTTATCTCATGAATAGTTATAAGTTATTGAATTTATATTTCAGAGTTTTTCATTGTTTCTTCTTTAAATTCATACTGTTTCATGCTATCGAAAAGCTCTGTTCTCAGACAAGAAACACACAACACACACACACACACACACACACAGTCACACAACAAAACTACGATGGACCTGAGATATTTAATACCTACCTTTGATTCCCTCTATGACTTCATTCTTCCATCACAAAGCTGAAGATCAATATTGTGGCCTGGTACTTATGTTGACTGCATTAGAAATACTCTAGAAGGACTAGAAACCACAACAATCAAATCTAGTAATTTATCGGACTCCATTTTTTATTTGGTCTCTACTACTGTCAAAATTTCATGAATTTCTTCAGTGCAGTTCTGGGGTTAAATCTGAGCTGTCACGCTTAGTAACTACAGGACAGCAAATGATGAACTATACTTGGTGGCAATCTATAAAATGGGAATGAGACTTCTTACTCTACAAGGCTTCACGAGAAATGAGGAAATATATGTTAAGTGTTTAGCAAGGGTCTCTGCTAACATTATTAATTGTACGAAATAATATATCCACAATTCAGAGATTCCTTCTTGCTTGAAAAGTGAACTTTTCTATATATTCCCTAAAATGTATCTTGCATCTAAATGTGGAAATAGTTCTTAAAATTTTTTCATGGAGGTCTAACACATACAATAAAGTGCATAAAT
This sequence comes from Eidolon dupreanum, assembly GCA_028627145.1. NCBI lineage: Eukaryota > Metazoa > Chordata > Mammalia > Chiroptera > Pteropodidae > Eidolon > Eidolon dupreanum. The sequence continues at coordinate 2,909,733 of CM053505.1, read as the reverse complement.
CTTAAGTATGTAGCTCAGTGATTTTGCATATGTATAGGCCGTATAACTAACAAGTCATGCCAACATATAGACCATACGTAGCATCCAGAACGTTCACTCACAACCTTTCCCAGTCAATACCCAACTGGACCCCAGAAGTAACCATTATTCTGACTTCTGTCTCTGTAAATTAGTTGTGCCTGTTCTTATTCTTCATATAAATGAAATCATGCATTATACATAATTTTATCTGGCTTCTTTCACTCAAATGTTATGTCTGTATTAACAAAACTTCATTCTTTGCATTGCTATACAGCATTTCATTGTATGACTCTAGCACTTTTTCTACAACAGAGATAAAGTAGAGCTAGCACATCAAGAACCGTCACAGTGGCCTGTGAACAGGTTAGACCTTTGATGGACGCAGACACAGGCAATCTGATGTACTGAGACTAGAACCAAGAAAAATCTATCACATGCATGAGGAAGAAGGGAAGTGGAGAGAAGGAGTAGAAAATACTTGATGATCTCAGAATTTATATTGTATACTGCTCATTTAGCCCTCAGCAACTTGTATTATAAAAATATACAAAAGTTACCGAAATGATTCAAGTATATCAAATTAGGAACACCAACGTTATTAGTATAATTTTTATTAAATCTCATAAACAAGAGGGAATTCCAGCAAGATGTTGATCCATGATTAATTTATTTTAATTATGTTTTTCTTATTTATTTGATTTAAACTTCTCTCTTCATTCGTAACACCTTATTAAAAAGCTTTCTTCATAGATATAACTTTCCTTCCTCAATCTTCCTGCTCCGAGTGAGATTCATTTCACTTTATAATCAATAAGCCTCATGCTCCTTTGTGCATCTTCAGCTGGCTGCTTTCACATTATTTAATTTGTCTTAGAATTTCCTAGAGGCTTAGATCTAATGCCGTAAAACAGAAATGAACAGCCTTTAATCACCAGGTTTGCCTGAAATGGTGTTAACACAAATTTAATGTACCTGAGCCCCCAGGGATGTTTGTGGGATCTAAAACAGTGAAAAATATTTATCAAGGTTTCATTAGCAATTTTTGTTGCTAAAATGCTTGCTGATAACATTAGGCATTCGTCTCAGCCCAAGACAAAGAAAGTATGGCTTCCCCATTGTTTTATGATGTTCTTAACCTGGTAATTAAAAGAACAGCGCAACTCCAGGAATACACAGTTAAAACCAAATACAGTACAGAAAAACAGACTTCGATAAAATACAAAAAGCTTTCCTTTATGTCTTGTTTGCCAATAATTGCATGTTTTGATTCCTTTCTCGTATAAATGCTAAATGTTCACCAAATGTTTCTCCCCCGATATGGATAATTAGAACAACAACAACAAAATTATCCATAACGATTCTTTACGATGGGCCGCCCTCACCCATGAGGTTAGCCACATCTCTTCACTGCGACTTCCCCTTTTGATAATAAATTTCTTGCCCTTTCATTTATTTATCACCATCTCCATTTACTACTCTTTATGAAAAGCCTTCGCCCTTTGAGGTGCATCTCCTTCGCCAATTCTCAACTGCCAGCCCCTCGTACCTGTGATATATTAGGTAAACATCCAAGAACTGCTGAGATATTTTCATAAAGAAATGATGATGACTTGGCTACAGTAAAACAAGCAGAGAAGCAGATAATTTACTCAGGTTATTTTTGTTTTTTCAAAGCAAACTGAATAGGTAAAGGGCATATCTATGGAACAATCAGAAAGATGCACGAGAAGGCTAAGTAGACCCCAGAATGCTTTGAGGAGCCTGTCTATCAAGCTCAAGGCTGAGCCATGAGAATTAGAAAAAGTCCCTCTGATCAATCCATCCACACACTTTTATTCGTGGCCTCTCATAAATTTCCCTATGTTTACTCATTGCATAAACCGTTTCGTCTAGATATGGATGCCAACTCTCCTAAACTTGTGTCCCTCACATAATTTTCCATAAAAATGGATTATCGCTTTGTATTTCACATTTGAGAAGGTTATTGCATTTGCTGCAATTTCAGCAGCACCACCTAGCCCCTTCCAGATGTTATGACATTTAATACCATAAACTGGTTTCACTCTGAAGGGCAGGGATTTGTTTCTAATCATGAGGCAGATACCCATGTTCTTCATTTGATATCTAGGAAAGGTTTTGATCCAGGTGAACTTGAAAGACATCAAGTTCAATGAAGAGAAGCAAAAGGTGAGTCAGCTCAAAGTTCACCCAAATGCGAGCCCATCTTGTTTGCGTTTATCTTGTACAAATCCCAAATTTCTGAAAGGACTGTCAATAGAATGTTTCTAAAAGCCTTGAGTTACAATTAAGAGAAAACTTACTGTGAGTAAAACAAAGCACCATTTTCAGTTCCTTTGGACAGCTTTCAAAAACAATACTCCCTCTTTCTCTCTAGACTGCTTTCCTTGCAGGTACAGATTTTTTATCACTCGGCTTGATGCCAAACTAGATTATTCTTAGAAGCTCTCTGATTCTCCATTTTCATTGTCATTCATTATATGTTCGTATTCTTTCCTTATAAATCACCAAAGGTTATTATTGCACGGAACGTATCTGTGAAATACGTACTTTGATGTAGTCTCGAAACGTAAAGGATGATGTTTTGTTGCTGCGCTTTCCCACTAGGGAATGGTCTGATTACAAATTCAAGTCAGTTTAAATACTGACCAACTGTACTGGAAGGACTGATCCAGGTCCTCAGCTTTACAGAATAACATCTGTATTCTTAGCAGCGTGGAACTGTAAGGCAGGAGGTCAGAGGCTGAAACGGTCTCTACGCGAAGCCGCTTCAATGTTTTCTAGCACAGACAGGATGGAAAACACCAAATTTCGTGGTACATTCTTTAAACTAACTAGCCCTATTGTCTCCCAAGATCAGGCTGGAATTTTGCACATAAGATGGTTCAGATCACGTATGATTTCACCGCTAACCAACCAACAATTGTTAGCTGACTTACCAAGGCATGATCTCTGACCCTGAGCCCAGTGTCTTTCTGCTTTACGAGGACGCAACACCTATTCCTGCAAGACCGGTCACAGGACCGACGCTCTCGGAAACCTTGGCTTGCAATTGGGAATCTTACCATGAAAAACAGAATATACGGATTCAAATTCCTTTGGACAGCCCTTTCAAAAAGACACGGAGGGGGTGGGGAGTGAACGTGGGCCATCCAAAAGTCAACATAGTCTCTCTAAAACCTAAGAAGTTCTGTCACTTTTCTATAAACTAAGTGGACCAGAAGTAGTGAGCACTTTTCAAACTACATCTGAGGAACGCTGGGGGGTGGGGGTGGAGGGGTGGGGAGCAGATGATATGCTGATTAAGTTGAGGAAGAGCCACGCCAGGATCTCCCTCTTGGAGCCCCGCACCACATAAAAAGTGCTGAATATCCTCTGGCAAACGGATCGGCTTATTTTTGTTTACCCTTGCATTTGCTAAATTTATCTGACCACGTAACCCTGTTATTCTGTAATATCATTTGCAAGAAGGCTTCCATTTCAGCAAACAATTCTATGATGAAGAAAAGCACAGAGCAGAGAGCTCCAGACCCCTTTCTATGACTCTGGAGAAAGTGCCTAATCTCTGTACCCCTCACTTCACCCAGATCCAGGTAATTAGCAGATGATTATCAAAATTTCTTCTGGCCCTTACATGCCATTACCTACAACTCTATATTAATGATGGCAATGCCTAGGCATGAGTTTCAGGCCAAATTCTGCAATACTATGAAGATGTAATGTTTATGTGTTACATTCAATATTACGTCGGGATGGTTGCTCGTACAATCATTACAAACAATGTGTTGTGCTGATTTTTGTAGGGTTAAAATAATGTAGACAGATGAGCGTGCAAAAATGCCACGACTAAGAGTTAGAAACAATTGATACTCCTGGTTCTGTCATGTACCTGTGAGATCTTAGGCGAGTCATTTAACCAATCTGGCTTTCTAGTGTTTCACCCATAATTTAAGAGGGCCAAAGTGAGTAACCTCTTGGGCCACCCTCAGTGCTAACATTCCATGACATGAGGCTCAGTGAACTTCTTAAATAAAGAATGCAAGGCTGCTCTGTCTCTCCTTTAAAAGTTGACATTGACCCTATTGACTACTGAATGTCAAGGCCTTCATTAGAAATGCAGTTTCTAATCATAATGTCCCAAAGAGGATACTAGAGCTCCTTTTTTGGCATCATTACTATTCATTCATTCATCGATACAGCAGACAATTATTAAAAGGCTTATATAAGCCAGGTGTTATGCTGATCGTGCGATGCGCAGATATGAGTTTGACAAACCACTGCCACGCGGAAGCCCAGTATAATGGAAAATAAATCGAATAATAAAAACTGTTCTAAAACAATGTGATAAGGGTTTTATTATAAATCAGGGTTTCTCGACCTTAGCACTATTGACATTTTGTGCCAGACGATTTTCTGTTGGGGACTGTCCTGTGCATCGAAGGATTTTCAGCAGTCTCCTGGCATCTAACCACTACATGTCAGTAGCACCTCCGGCCACACACACAACACACCGGATACTACAACAAAAATGCCTCCAGATATTCCCGAGTGATCCCTGGGGAGGGAGTGGCAATATCACCCTTGTTGGAGAACCCCTGATTTAAATCTATTCTTTTGCTGTTAGAAATTATTCTATCTGTGAGCTATACCCTCAATGAGTATAACTATAAAATGTTAAGGATAGCAATTAGGTCCTATTTAGGGGGTATAATTTCAATTTTGTTCATATCAAGTACCTCCACAAGTTTAAGGTGCTATCCAATGACGGTTTTCAAAAATTAGTGTGATGTAATCAGCTGCCCTCAAAGGCTAACAGTCTTGTTTTTGGGAGGGGTGGAACACAGAATACAAGTAATACTGGTCCAGTGGGAAAGTTCCAGAAGGGGCTGTAAATGAATTAGGAGCAAGTCATTCATTCAACAAACATTTCCTATTGTGCAAGAGGCACCATTTTGGGCTTGAGGAAGAAGGCGTTGAACGAGATAGATCAGGGCTACCAGGACAGAGCCTCCATTCTAGTGTTTAGCAAGTCGAGAAAACAGAGTATGTCAAATGGTAGAGAGTGTTTCAGATTAAGAGAAAGCAAAAGAGGGGGACAAAGAGCACAAAGTTTGGCTTCTGTTCAGCAAACGATCGCTGTGTGCTCTGCGAGGCTGGGCAGGTCAACAGTGTGGGGAGAAAAGCTCCCAGTTTCCCTGGTTCAAAGCTTCTCCAAATGGATAATGCACGTGGGGAACTTGAGACTTCAGCCTTCAACAGACCCTCTCCAAGCCTTCCCCACCCCCACCCCCACCCCGAGTGTCACACATCTTTGCCGGGCTGGTCCTTTGCATTTCTGTCCTCTACTTCTGGGTCACCACCATGTACCTTAGCTACTTTCCTCAGTGCCCTTGATCACAGGAAAAGACATTCCTGTCTCTCTCTCCATTTCCCTAAATGCTTCTTGTAGCTTTTCTTGCAGCCTTTAAAACCAACATATCAGGGAACTTCATGTTCTGCTCTCAGAGATTCTCTGAGCCCAGTGTCTTTCTGCATCACACCAGCTCCTCACTGAGGGTGCGAAGAGCCTTCGGGGCTCTGCCCATGACGATCAGTATCCAAGTCTGCCTGGATTCTTAGGGCTCCTTCAATGTCCACCATGTCTTGCTCTTCCCAAATTCTTTGGTCTCTCTTCCTCCTCTGAAAGCCTTCAACACTTGTCTGCTCCCATCCACTAGTGGCTCTGTTGCTAGGCTGCCTCCCTCTCGGCTTGGTTCCCCAACCCTTTCAGATGCTGATCCAGTAAGTGAGGGTGCCATTGGGTACCTGCTTGGAGGGCTAATACCTTCCTAAGTATTATTTTATCTAATCCCCTGGTATTGTTACTCCATTTTGCAGACCTCCCTCTTAGATTCCATCTGCCCAGACTCTACCTTTAAATTATTATATCAGTAGTACATTTTTGATCTGACCACAGCCAGACAGTCTCAAATTGTAATGGTCTTCTAGAAAGTCCTTGCCTTGCCATCCAACTTTCTGTGAATCCAAATCATATACTAAGTTGAAAATGCTTCGGTGTCTGCTTCAAAACTAAAATTATACTCCAAAATATAGGCTATACGTAACTTCTATGTGCGTGAGATCATCTTCTTATCCTGTAACTGGGACACAATTTCTTCCAAAAAAGCACTTAATAGAGTTAAGAGACTAAGTCCTCATGAGTATATGAGAACATTTTGTCCAAATCCTCGATAATTTTAATTCAACTTTGAACAAGCTTAGCCTGACTTGGTGACTAAAAGCTGAAATAACAAAAGAAGCATGTTTCCTGATTGTCAATCTTCTGGCTCCTATATCAATGGAGGGAGAGCATCCCAACTCTCTCCTTGACAGCTGATGGGCTTCTGGAGAGGAACTTTATGTTCAAGTCTAAACATGGGGAAATCATACTTCCTGTTGCTTTCTGTATTGGCTGTAAAGATCTCTAGTGACATGTGCTAATTCTTTGACCTCAGTTTTGCAAGCCACAGGCATGTTCTTCATTGCTTTCATTCCAGTTAGTCATCACAGGTATTGGTCAGGTCACTGAAATTCTTTTACCACAAATTGTTGGGGCAGGGGTCTCGAGAGATCAGTTGGAACATGTTCCCCTTGGGCAGAGGAACTCAAAGACACAACTGAGAGCCAACTGGTAAAGAGGTTTTAAGACAAAAGCTTCAGATCCATCCACCAGGCTCACCTTGGCTAATTTCCTAGCTGTGGGGCAGTATTTTTCCGAATCATCTTGGACAAATTGCTTTACTTCTTGTCCCTCTGTCATCTCAACTGTAGAGTAGAGAGACTACGAGCTTCTATTTCCCTGTGGCCTTCTGATAATTAGATAATGTCTAAAAAATAAAAAACACTGAGCTCCTCGCAAAATGCTGCTCTGTAAATATAAGATATTACAATTGCTTTGGTGAATCAATCTAGGAAATAATTCAGGCACAGATATTCCTGACTTCTGTCATCACAAATCTCTTCCTGTCTGTTTCAACAAGCCAGATCAGGCTGACACCCCATAGAAATGATTACTGGAGCAACCTTGAGTGCTAGTGAGATTTTCGACACCTTTCTTCAACGGAGCAAACCCTTTTTAGTTTAAGCAAAACAGTCCACATAATAAAAACTCAATTGCTCATCCAAATTAACTAAAACATTCTGGAATATAGGTCCAGTTTATTTTCCCTACTTTTTACTGTTACACAGCTGTACATTCTCTAATTAAATGTATTAAGATAATAAAATTTCAATTTCAATTGAAAATGAAGGAAACTAATTTGAATCCTCTTACACATGCCCTTACATCTTGCCCTTTTATGAACTCAGTATGCATTATTCAAAACTGTATTCCTGAAAACTTAGTAACTTATTCTTTACAACATATTTGCTATTTACTTTGACATTTTACTCTAAAATATTCCGTAAAATTATATGTTCAAAACTTTAAAACCTTACTAAAAAGTATTCATTGGGAAAACCTAACTGGTACCTTAAGAAAGAAATTAAATAAATTAACCCAAAAGAGTGGTAAACATACTTAATAAGCTGAAAATGATGAAAAAACTGCCATCAATCAAAACTGTTTCTTCTACCAAGTTTCCATAAAGTTGATTCCTGTGCCAGCATGGACTCCATGAGAAGCTACTAGTTCGGATACCAACTTTCCCCCAAGATTTTGCATTTCCTCCCCTAAATCTCTGTCCCCATCGCCATCATCTCAACATCAGATCAGATGCATTTTCTGGCAGAGAAACAATGATATACATGTGATGCGGTGATGAATCCCTGGTAATCACCGGCATTGTTTTTCAAGTGAAATGCCACTGGGTGATGCATACTTGAGCATTTCTCCTCATTCTGAGAACTCGAATTTCTATGCCAAGAACGCTATATTCAAAGTCTTATTAACTCTGCGACTGACAAATTGCTTTGCTCCCAAACTAACCTTTTGAACGAGACAGAAGCTTCAGACCCATCCATGGGGCTCACCTTGGCTCATTTCTGGAAGAGGGGTGTGTGTGTGTGTGTGTGTGTGTGTGTGTGTGTGTGCACTCATGTCTGTGTGTGTGCTATCAATAAATAATATAGATATGTATAATGGATATACAATGGGTGTATATATATATAGGATAATTTCAAATTATCACTGTATTCAATTTGAGTGTTAACTAAAACATATGTAATAGATCCAGTTGTGTGGGTGATAAAAGGAAACACCTCAATGATCTATCGAGAGTCAGGCTTGTTTTAAAACTGCAACTTATATTGTCCTCATGACCACGTAACTGCATTTGGGCTCCTGAAGGGCAAATACAATATTTAATTTAATTAAAAAGGTATCCTTCTATTTTTAATGCAGCTTGTAAAAGGGCTCAAAGAGCCGGACAGGAGATTTACTAGACACGAGCTAAGTTTACAGCCACAAAATTCATCAATAACTTGCCAAGAACACACATTGCCAAGAGACACTGCTTACCTCTATGTGTAAATATAAAGCCAACACATGTAACAATGACCTACAAAAGATGGTACTCAATTTCATTAAGTAGATGACATGCTTTTACTTAGAACTTCACCTTCTCATCAAGGAATAATAGAAACTACATATGCCTTGAGAAAGGGAACTAAGAGAAATGTCACATTTCCCAGTCTTATTATTGTATCTCCGAAAGCCAGTTCTTACTACATTTTGGGAAAAACAAACAGAAACACTACTGCAAAAGACCGAATGAATTCTCAAGATGAGATTTCGCCAGAAAGAAAACAAAAACAGCAAGGAGTGTACTCATTCATTTCTGTGGTTGAACTTTTCTTTTCCATAGGATCCCCACTGAAAACACTCCTATACTCCAGGGACAGAAAACCCATACAGCGCTGAGCACTTGGGGACAAGCAGCGTCATCATTACGGGGAAAAGTAACTTCCAGACTCTGCTCTAAGTTAGCAGCAAGTCAGACTCTCTCCCCATCTTCTTCTGATCCACGGTCCAAAAAAATCTAAGGAACCTATCATTCCAAATAAAAAGAAACAACTTCCTCTTCCCCGGGAAATCAGCCCTTAGCCCTCACACTCTCACTCACAGCATACATTTTCATGGTTTACCTTTTAATTACTGGATTCTGTCAAGGGTCCTTCCTACTACATCCAAGAGGAATGCAAGATGATGCGTGCTCTTCACCCCCAAGTGGCATTTGACTCCACTCCATGCAATCACTCAATGCAGTATGGATGAACGGGCCAAGTTCAGGTTCACTGCCCTACAGTGTCTTTATTCCTCACAGCACATGACTAGAGAGCAAGAGAGTCCTGCTGGAGGGACGCTCTGCTCCTGTTAAAACTAACAGAAAAAAAGCACACTGCAAAAAGCTCTCCGCACGCTCGCTCTCCTCACCCTTGCTGTGACAAAGTTAAAGCTGCAGCATTGATAAAGAACAAAAGAAAAATACAATACAAACTGCTTCTCCGGAGAAGCTTTCTCTTCCAGCAAAACATTATCCAACACAGGCTCTGGGACAACAGGTGAAGCCACATATAAAGCCTTGAACTTTATTGCCCAGAAAAGCCCAGACAGTCTTGCATGGGTGCCTGTGCTGTGCTGGAGTCGGTCGCCCCATCGGTCCCTCTCTGCAGCGTGCCGAGGGTATGCATGAGGTCAGCAAATAAACATCCAATAAACAACGGAGAACACGGGTGACAGCTTAACCTTGCTCTTGCCTTCAGAGAAGCCAGACTGTTGTTTCCTCGGGACTCTCCTTTTACCAGCATTCAATTTGAATGAGCCAGTGCAAATGCACTGCTCATCCGCTCCTGAGAACAGGATGCATTTATGTGAAACACGAGGAGAATGCCTAATGGCGAGGCATCCTCTGCATTCCCGGGGCTTTTATTACAAGGCTAGCTTACATTTCAACTGCCTGAACCACTGCCAGCACCCCTGCACCTCTGCGAGCAATGTGACTTCAAGCCAACATCCCATCCACACACTCACACATGCGTGAAACACCGTGATGCCTTGTGCTTAGAGAAGCACCTTCTGCAAGCTTCCATCTGCACACGGGAGAAGCCTGGTGATGGTGACTGTCAGAGAGAGCTGACTGCCACGCGTCTCTTTTCTCTTTCAATCAGCAACATTTGAGACTGGAAAAATGAGCACCAGATGCGTTGTCGCGTGTCAGCTTTGTGCTGAGAAGTAACTGCTGTGGGCCTTTATTAGAAATTGAGTCATAAAACGGGCCGCCACAGCTTTAATTCATCTTTGATACATAACATTAAATACGAGATTAACAAAAACCCACAGTCCAAAAAGTGTGATATTATGTAACATAATGAGGAGGGGCTACGAGGCCACATCCCATGTGATTAAAATGACGCGCTACCAGCAGTGAGGGAAAACGGGACAGTCCCCTCAAATGCAGTTCAGAGTTGACTGAGTTGCAGAGACAATATTCTAGCAGTGCTGCTGCTGCTTTTCTTCCTTTTATTCGCCCGACCTGTCTAGCATGCTTTGGAAAGTACCTCTGCAAAGCTAAGCTCCGTGATGCGCCTTCCTGTCCAGGTACTCAGGCCATATTCTTGGTGAGGCCTGGCAGGGACTTTTCTTAATCTGCTTTCACAAACTCTGATTTGGGAATACGCACTGGGATGCAGCAGAAAGATTTCTCGGAGATTTCTGTTGCAGGAGATGAGTGAGATTGTCAGAGAGTCTAGTCCACCTCGACTATAGTAGGAACTTTGGAATGTTCTGGGGGAAATATTTCTCTGAGAAATGCTAAATATTGTCCACTGGTGTCCGAGGAAACTATCTAGGCTCTGTACCCAGGGCTTATACAGATCTCTAGAAAGTCACACTAACCACACTCACAAGATAATGATATGTAAACCACATTTTAATTCACCCAATAAATAAAGGTATGACAAAGGCTCTATCTTTCAAATTGCCAGAATTTTCACATTTACCAGCTGATCTTGACATAAGTCTCCATCCTTTTTAATGGAATCAGGGACCTAAGAGATGGCTTATTATTACTATTGTTTTGGATTTTAGGTGCACAGAATATTGTTAAAATAAAAAAAAAATCTAAAACAAAACCAAGCATAACAATGCTGGGCGACATTACCTTAGGTGAGCTACTCTTTGAAACTGTAGCCAATTTACCCTCAATGGACTAAGAAACTGTGTGCAGGTGAGTGAGTCAATGAGTCAGTGAGTCAGAGAGAGTGTGTGCGTGTGTGTGTGCACTGATAGTGTGGAAGTAAATATCAAGTTATATAACTCTTATCCTAGAAGTCAACGAGAAATTGAAAGTACGGTTAGGAGATTTCACAAAGTCAAGAAATCAACATATTAAAATAAAATATAGTAGATTCTTAGACTCAACAACAGACCTAAGTACACAAATTCAATTTCTAATCATAGCTCAGACATTTGAAGGCTTTAGTGTAAGACTGTGCATGAGTGATGATGTGAAGGAGAAACAGATGCGTATGTTGGCATCGATCATTAGGAAAGAAATTTTTTAGGCAAACAGTCCTTCCAGTCCTCTCAGGAGCTACTTATGATGAGGATTGCTCAAAGATATATTGCCTGGACAACTGGAGGATGCCTTCTAGCATTTTGGGGAATATGGAAACAGCTGGTAGGAAATGGTGATTATAAATATTGGTTCGAAAATTCCTAATAGAAGAATCACAGGACAGGTCAATTCACTTCATCACATAAGCCTGTCTGGACTGCCTCCCATGGATCATGCTCTGTGCTGCCCATCAGGGCACGGAGTAATGAACGCTAGATCATGTCTCATGACCAGATGGGATTCACAGTCTTAGGAACCAGGATGCCCAAAGAAACACTTCTGCCAAAGTCCCAGAAAATGACAATGTGGGATTCGACAAGAGGGATTTCAGACCCATCAGGAATATCCCTGTGGTTCTAATTGACAGACCCCAACCTTCCCAAATGCCTTGGAGAGAAAGCCAAGAAGACACCAAAAATGTTTTGCCCCTAAAGTACCAGCTGGAACTACAAGTGTTCAACTATCACATGACCTTCACCTTCTGATGTCAGCCTGTCGTTTCGTTAGATGGTAAAAGAGACTTTGCAGATGTAACTGAAGTTATTCATCGACTGACCTTCAAAAGAGAAGCTTGTCTTAGATTATGTGAGTGGGCCCAATGGAGTCACTTGAGTCCTTAAAAGCAGAATGGGAAGGTGCAAGAGGAAGGTAGGGAGCCTTGAAGCCTGAGAAGGGTTCAGTGTGCCATTCATCGATGGCTTGAAGATAAAGGGGCACATGTGAAGAAAAAGGACAACTCAGGCCTACACTGCAAGGCACTGAGTTCGGCCAACAAACAGTGAGCTTGCAGGAGCACGCAGGCCCTAGCAGCTGATAGTCACTCATCAGACTAATACCTTGATTTTAGCCTGGTAAGACCCTAGGCAGAGAATCCAGCCATGACACGCCAGACTTGTGACTTACAAAAACTGCGAGATAATAAATGGGGGTGAGGTATTTGTCACTAAGTTAGTGGTTATTTGTTACACAGCAGGAGATAACTAATAAACCAGCTTTTCCAATGGCCAAGGTGGGAGGTCTTCTACAAAATAATCATCCTGCTTTGCAGTCTCCATTTGTTTGGCTTACGCATGGGGAAGGTAACCCCTACCAGGGCCACACATGTCACTGGAAGGACAAGCCAGATCTAGAAAGACACTAGGTTGGGACGGGGACATCCAGAGACAAGAAAGATGATTCTAAGAATAATAGAGTAGAGAGGAAAATGTATTCCAAATAAGTGTCACACAGTATGTTAGGTTCCGGTGATTCAGATGCAAGTAAGGTGAGATCCTTGTCTTCAAGGATTTTCTAATAGAATGGAGGAGACAGGGCAACTAACTAGAAGGGAAAGCAGAACTAAGTGAGATGTCAGGAGCAGAGGATAAAGCCACTCTTTACATTTGTAAGCACGCGGTGGGGCGTGGGGAGATTAGAGCTATAGGCAGTGTAAACATCCAGCTGCCAGCTCTATATACCAGGCCACAAGAAAAAACTATCAATTACCTACTATGTAAACATCAAGTGGCTCAGATGTGCACTTACAGAACCCTGCCTCACTTGCCTCATGCTAGTCTCACACGTGTTAGATTTTGTTTTTATTTTAAAATATTGGTATTTGTTCCATCTGGGATTTGTTTTTGCAGTCATTTTGATTTCTACACAATATTTTAAAAAATTAAAATAACTGCAAAAACAAACCCCAGATGGAAGGGGATGAATGAGAAAGGGGAAGGGGTTAACAGGTTCAAATTGGGAGTTACGAACCCGGCATTGGGGATATAAAGTACAGCACAGGAAATTTAATCAGTAAAACTGTAGTAACTACGTAGGTTGTCAGGTGGGAACTAGATTTATTGGAGTGACCACTTCGTAAGTTATATCAATGTCTAATCACTATGTTGTATACCTGAAACTCATATAATATTTTATGTCAACTGTAATTAAAATATATAGATTTAAAAAATATAACGTTAAAATATTATTTATCTTGATTATAGCATCTTGTACACCTCAGGCGAGTTCCTCACTTACCATACCCTAGTGAAGAACAAGCAGAGGGCACCAGTCAGGCAGCTGGCAGACTGGTGCAAGAGTTAGTCGGAGCTCAGTAAGGATCATTCTGCCATGGATTATCAGTAAAATTGCTACCCATTCTAACGTATGCTTTCTGATTCCGGGACTAGATGAAAGCCTCTCTTGCTTCTTTCTAGTCTTAAAATTTGGAGCGGAAGATTCTATAGGTAAGTAATGTTGCATCTTTAAAAAGGCAGCCTGACTCTGAAAGTTATGGACCGTTCCTAAGTTGCATAAAAATTTATAAATGCTCAGCTTTAACTTCATTTAGTCTGTACACGGTATTAATTAATCTTCTTTGCTGTTAAATTAGAATAATTTCACTCCAGATAATTTACTGAGCTCCCATCTGGACACCCAATGCACCTATAAAGAAAGGCAAACTGAATGTAAGGCTTTGGTAAGAGCTACGACGGAGTCAGATTTTCTGTGTTCCTAGTATAACAAGCTCAAACTACCTCTGCAACTTCATAAGTGGTAATAATGCAGCTTGTCCCAACCGCCAGCTGCCCCGTGAGGCACAGGTTACCCCGTCACCACAGAACCTCCCCCCTTCCTTCCTTTGAAGACTGCCACCTCTGTGGGCAATGTTTTGTGCTCTGATAAAAGGAACACTGGTCTATGAAATGGTGCTCAAAGGAAACTCTGAGTTTCCCAGTGGACGACTTGATATTTAATTGGATCATTTTTACAATAAGGAGGATTCTTTCCCCCTCAAGTTCTAAAAATAGCAGGACTCCACAAGGCCTAGGCTTGGAATTCCAGACAGAACAATTTGTCCCATTGGCTTTTTGGCTTTGTTTAGTTGGGAGATAATATTATTCTATTGTCTGGTTGATGCTGGTTCCTTCTAGCTGTGAGTGGGCTTAACACAAAAGGTGTTCTCAGGGCCAATTTAAAGCAGCAGGTAGAAACTGTTACACATCTGAATCAAAATAGAGAGGAAAAGTATATGCCACTTGCTTTGATAAACTCTTACCATTTATTATGTGGGGCTGAGGTTCTTAAAAGCAAACACTTTGTAGAGTTTAAGCAATCAGCATCTGATTATTACCTAATGACTGAATTCTCTTAAAGGCTCCATAATAATTAAAATGCAAAAAAGGCAACGCAATGTCATATGAGAATTTCAATTTTTAAAAAAACCAGGTTAAAGTACGGGAAATGGAATATTCTCTCCGCAAAAATGAATTATTTCCTTTCCACTAAGCAATCGGTTAGAACTCGGAAAATTCAACAGAATACTTGGAACAAAGTGGGTGAGTCAACCTGCCCCCTGAAAACACCATGTCATGCATACTGCAATTATGTACATGCTTTTATAAATCCGGGGGTAAGTTATACAAGGCTGTCACATTTCCTACCTGAGGAAGACCAAAATGTAATGCAACTGTCCTCTAAGTGTTGAATTATCTCGTGAGGCAGCAGGAAGAGAGATTTCATCAAGCAGGTTAACCAAGGTTCTAAAGAACCTCTTAGCTACATCATGGCACCTGAGGCCCAGGGTTGGTCCTTTGCCCGGGGTTGGCCTTTTGCTTCCCTGACTCTCCTGGGGGCCATCTGTGATGGTGTCAGGCCTTGTGATACTTAGGAATAACGTTTCTATTTAATCAGACATGGATATTTCCATAACACAGAACTCACTCTCTTCTCTGAGCAAATTTTCCAAACCCCATGGAAGGGGAGGCCAGTTCTGTCAGCACATGGTAAAGGGCCATGTCATCTTCTCAGGATCTTACTTTTAGAGTTCAGTCACCAATGTCAAGCCCAACTTACAGAGCCTAGAGCAAAGGACGATGCTTCACCTAGACAAAATGCTGGAAGAACCCACCATACCTGGTCTTTGCCACTCTATCTAGAATCTAACTTGGCCACTTTGAAAGGTGGGGGGATGCTGATGGCAGGAATGACCATGGGAGAGAGAGAATGTGCAGAACACTCCAGCCTGGGCCAGGAGGGGTCGATGTCACTTTGCTTCAGCCAAGGATTCACAGGGTCTGTGAGCTTAGGGGGCGACTCTCTTCCCAGGCAGTGTATTAGAACATGTGGAAAGCATTCAAAGTACTCATAGCTGGTTCCACCCCAGAGATTTCGACATAATTGGTTTAGGCTATGACCTGGGCATGAGAACTTTTAAAAGATCCTCAGGTCCTGCTAATGTTCAGCCACATTTTGCAAGCACAGAAATAAAGATGGCAGGTTTCTGGCACCTTCCAAAAGTTAGCAAATGTCAAACGACAGGAGGCCTAATCTGACTGCAGAGACAGAAAATCCGAATCAAGTCAAGAAACTCTGATGAGCCCAGGCTTGTCCTGGGTCAGCACTGGAGCCACTTGGCGGGGACAGTCTTCTCCTGAGGGTCAGTGCTGGTTTCTGGAAATATGTCGGCCTTTATCATAGGCCAACAATCCACATTTCTTCTTATTTTGGGTTACTTGATAAAACACAGAATGCCCAGCTAAATATAAACTTCCAATAAATAATAATTTTTTGCAGTATAACTCAAATATTGCAAGGAGTAATATTTTTAGTATAAGTATATTCCAAGAATTGCACGGGCTATACTTATACTAAGAAATTGTTTGTTGTGTATCTGAAATTCAATGGACCTGTGCATCCTGTATTTCTAATTTAGCCATTCCTAGCCTCAGTTGCCCTCCAGGTAATAGGGAGCTCCTTATGGGATGTAATGAGAACCAAATAAGTGTCTACAAAGCAGAAAGCCCAGTACCTGGTGTATGATAAAGACTCCTTAAATGATTGAAGTCAGTATCATGATGATATTCTAATAAGCTGATTTCAATGAGAACTTTGACATACTCAGATGAAAATGAAACCAAAAGAAACTCTTAATATAGGAATTACAGGCTGAGTTCTTTAAGCCGTGAGTAAATTACTTTAGAAAACAACATTTGATGCAGGACTTTTTCCCCTGCCCACTATGTTTTGTTTTGTTTTGTTTTGTTTTGTTTTCTTCTGCTCATTCCACCTGCCTATCAAATGTCTTGGCCCACCATAATTCTCAGATGTAACTGTGATCTAGCTGTGACATGGTGGGGACAGGTGATATTCATCAGCCCATGCAATATGGGTAGCTAATTCTTTATTGTGTATTTTCAGGGGGGTGAATCTACATTTTATTCAGGTGACCTATATAAAGAAACACAAATACTAAAAAAGCAATAAGACAGGAATAAAACTACAAAATTCAAGCAGCATAAGGGATGAAATAGTTTTACACAAAAACCTAGGCTGAAGATAGCTATGACAATTTAGTATAAAAAATAGCTACAGATTCCCCAGTAGCAGAAGCAAAAAGGGAAACATGATCTATTACCGGGTTTCCTGTCTAATAACAGGGAAGGCACATCATCAGGAGGAAGTTCCCCCTAGCAAGAAGACTAATGTATCACCTAGCTCCCCAGACAACACAGTAGACGGGGTCCATTTTTATATTTTACTAAAGACACTAAAGCATTCTGAATTCCAAATATTCCTAAGGATAAAAATCCCTGAACACAAAACATTCAAGAAACAAATAATAAAAATATATTTAAAGAAGAAGGTTTAGGTTCTAGCAATTTGAGAAAAGAGCGAGTATCTGTCTGAACTGAAACTTGAAGAATTACATTTACAGCTCCTCGTTCCCAGAAGCATTCCATATTCCCGCTTACATTTTTGACTTTAGGACATTTGCAACATTCTGCCAGCATCGTCGGAATCCTAGTCTTTTTCCATGACTAGATTTTCACAATACAGGTGATGGCCACTGGAGAGCCACTGCCAGGGGCTGCAAGGGATTCTCAACAGCACCCCTACTGCTCCCGGCCACAGGGCCTTAGGGACAAGGCCAAAGAGAGAGGGTGGCTGCCTTCCCCCAGAGAACTGATGTGTACCCCCTTGCGCGAAATTGCTAGGAAAACTCCCAACCCATTCAGCTTCGGCTTTCTGTTACTTTCCTTAATCTGCTTTCCCAGTTCAAAACCTTTGAATGAAGCAACCAATTTGAAGTAAAGTCCCTGTGGACAATTTCTTTGTGAATCATGTTGGTTTCTGAACTGCACAGATTTCCTTTTCTTTAAAATAGGATGATTACAATCAGTGAAAGAGCGTGTGCTCAATATTAGAAAACTCACATGCAAAAGTCCAGGCCAATAAAAAACAGAGGCATTCAGTCTCACAGAGGAGGTGAAAATTATTTATACCAACACACACGTGTATATGCCATATATAAAATATACATTACACACAACAGAAGAGGAAAATCAGTGCTCCGAGCTGAATCTTTAGTTTGTGAATTGTGACTGTGACTAAGTCCCAACTCTTCAGCCTAAGAACAATGTCTGTCTGACTTTGGCCTCACCTTCCCTCGCTGATCTCCATTCGTATGACATCGAACTAAGTTCCTTGTACTCATCATGCATTTTATATTACTGGGACCTGCTTTCTAACAGAGCTTTTCACTGTGAGATTCACACTATTGCTCTCCAACAACTGTACTGGATGCATACCTATCGTTTAAGACCCAGATTAAACACTACCTCCTCCACGAAGCCTGTCCGGAATGGCCCAGCAAAATAATGAGCCACCATGGCATTTGACACAGACCTACGACACTTCTCACATTGCATACATATGCACAAGAATCTGTTTCCAATTTGAGACTACATGACTTTCCTTCTCATGTGTCCGTCGTTCTGTCTCCAGTGTTGCGACAATATCTAGCACGAGGAAATAGGTGTTGAAAACCCAACTGATTCAGACAAAAGGAGGAGGCCTCAGTTAATTAAATGGTATAAACTATACGCTAAAATAGTATTTCTAAAGCCTGTGGAGACAGACCGGTGTGACTCCAAATATTTGCATGGTTTCATAAATTATTAAAGAATTCTCAAAATGAAAATAAATGTGTTTAATTTTAAAACGCCCTCATTTAGATGAGACTGCCCATTGAAAAGGGAAGGTGTTGTATATGTCACAAGGGCAAGGCCAAACCACAGCTAGGACAGACAGCCACAACTGCCTTTGGTTGGCACTCCAGCTGGCAGAATGCCACTGACGAAGTTGCTGAGCCTAGCAGCTGAGCTTCTGGGACTGATACAGGTGTGGTCAGAGCTAATTACGATGACCTCGGAGCCATGCATGTCCCAGGCCTCAAAGACAATGCCAACATTTGGCTAATATGCGACGCACTCCCTATGCAACTGTATCATTCCAACGGGGCAAGTATTTGAAACAATAAAATATTCTACTAGAATATTTGAGTAGAAATATAATTTAGAATTGGAAGTTACTACAGGGTAGGATAAATAACTTTTATGGATGATGAGCTTTCCCTAATATTTTCAGAGACAAGAAGAAGATAAAGATCGCCTAAATGAGCTGGAAGAAAATAAATGGACAGATTTCTACTAAAACTAATTTAATTGAGTCTCCTTTGCTATCTGTAGTGGATTGAACGAACGCCCACAACAAGATGCATCCACATCTTAGTGCCTCGTACCTGAGAACGTGACCTAATTGCAAAAGGGGTCTTGGCAGGTACAATTAAGCTAAGAATGATAGAGGTGAGATCATCCTGGATTAACTAGCTGGGCACAAATGACGAAGTGTCCTTATAAGTTGAGGAGAAAACAGAAAGGAAAGAAAAGGAGATGGTCATGTCACCACAGAGGCAGAAGTTGGAGTCATGCTGCCCAAAGTGAAAAAATGCCCGGAGCCCCCAGAAGTTGGAAGAGCCATCACAGCGGGTGGAAGTAACCCTGCCGACACCTTGATTTTGCACTTCTGGCCTCCAGAACTGAAACTAAACTTTTCTGTTGTTTTAAGACTACCAGTCTCCTACAGTAACCATAGGAAACTAAAACTCGCAGTCCAAAAGAACCAAAAAATAATGCCAAAAAAAATGTGTTCTTGTGAAAAATCACTGTGTTCAACTATTGCATCGAGTTCTTTCCCACGCAAGGAGAAAAGGCTAAAGGATCCCAACAGAAAGACAAGATTAGCATTCCCAGCAGGGCCTGGTGCTTCGTCTGCCTGCCCAGCACTGAGGCAAGCCACTCCCGAGATTGCTAATCACCAGGAGGTGATGTTGAGATCAGCCTGGAATCGGCCCCGAGTTAGCAAACTCAACATTTCCCTGAACAACTTTATTTTACTGCCCGTGCATTCTCCAGAGAAGATTTCCTTAATAGTCTAACTGAACTTTCATTGCTCTGACTACTAATAAAAGCCATGTCTTAACCGATACATAAATATACTTCAAAATATACCTTACATGGTAGATTCAGAAAAATGCAACGTCAGGATTGCAGTCTGTCATAGCTCAAGAAACAGCTGATTTGCATTATTTTGTGAGACAAGGCCATTAAACTCAACTGTTCCATTAAATCGACTTTTTTTTTTATTTCCAGAAAACTCCATCTTCCCTTAATCACACTGGCGTGACAACATAAGGGTAATTATGAGTGACTTTGGTGATTATTCTCCAAAGCCTCAGCACTCCTCTGAAGGTCTTCAGAGTTCAAAATACTTATTGGTTTCTTCTTTACATGACTTGAGATTTTAGTTAAAGAGCCACAAGATGCAAGAACCCACAAACATCTCTGTTTCCCCCATATGATTAGAAAATAAATGAACATATAAAGCAGACTGGTAACGGTCAGAAAAAAAAATAATAAATTGCTTGAGCACAAACTAATTTTTAAATACAACAATTTCTTGAAATATTTTTCCAAAGATGTGGCCAACAGCTCTATGGATGAGCAAACAGCACAGACTTAAGTATCTGACAACCAACCAGTTTTTAACTAGTAAATAAATGTCAGCAATTAACCAGAGCATGATGAGAATATGGTGGCTGTTTAGTCTGTGGAAAGATGAAAAGGGATTTTTATTTGTTGGCCTGCATGACTACACTTCATTCTGCGCACCCTCCCCCCCCCAACTTTACTGAGATATAATTGGCAAATGTGACTGTTCTTAACACTTAGAATATTGGTAACCAATAGTGAGTCAAGACTTGATCAGAACTGAAATTTGTGTAAATGGGAGATGACACAGGAATCTTCTTTCTTCTTTATTTTATGTCTGCGTGATTAGTTTTGATACAGAAAATAAAGCTGAAAACATTAGCTGTGCCAATATACACATATGGACAATTGCCCTCCATGAAACCATCCCCATATGTCCCAGTGAACTATACATTTTTTCAACTCAACTCACTAAGTAAGCTAATCTTTTGCAAAATTTTTCAGTTATTGAAATTTGGTCTCAAGAGCCAGTGGTATGGTACATACTTAGACAGTTATTTTTACAACATTGACCCTGGATAAGCCTGCCAGAAAAATAAAAAAATCAAAGTAAAATGCAAGCTTGAACAATCAAAGTACATCACTGAAATATAGAAAAGAAGTCTTAAGTGTAACTTTAAATCTGAGAAGTGGCAGCATCAACAGGCTGGATAAAGACCCTGGCCCCAATTGTCTCTTGTGGTCATCACCAGATGAAGTGGATCCTTCAAGGTCACAAATGAGATACTGAGTTCTCCAGCCTTGCTTGCCTACAAGGGGACAGCACCCACGTGCATACGCATGAGAAGGCAAAGAAAATCATCCCCCTCCACCGCCTGTCCCCTAACAGAATGGTGGCACTTCGTTGAGAACACTGCAGTGATTGTAAACAAATAAGCAAACATATTTTTGGAAACATGAGAGTAATGAGCTCTACAAGATATATTATTTCCAATCAGATTAACTTGAAAGTAACATCTACATTCCCAAATGGTTTACGCAGAAAACGCTAATTATATGTATATAACTGTACCCCCCTCACACACAATATACCAGATAGTCATAAAAAAAATTAAGTGGGAAATATGCCCTGGGTTTCTTTTGGTTTATTTTATAACTTCTTTATTTTAACAAATCCAAGGTCAAAAATCAACTCTGGGCTATTAATAGATCGACCGGCAATCACGTCTGCAGCATCATGGAAACACACATCACATTCTCTCCATCCTGCATTGATGATAGCTTCCGGCATTCTGTACCCTTGTTTTATTGGGGGGAAAAAAAGGCAATTGTTCCCTTCAGGGCAAGCTTTGCAGCATATTTTACAACACCGTTGAAGCTCGAAAAGTAATGTCTATCTGGAAATCCAGTTAAAAGGCATAAGGAATGACACATGACGTGAGGCAAATCTCAAATTCTAGAAAGTAGAGCAAGCAAGGGATACCTGCATTGTGAATACTAGTAGCAGACAGCATCCTGCTCGTTCTTACAGACATCCAGCATTGACTTTTTGAAGCTATCTCTTTTCTGCTTTGAGAATCATAATTGAATTCCTTCTCTATGTTTCACAACTCTTTTCTCTTGAAATATAAACTATGGTAAGTAAAGAGGCTCCCAGTGTCTGAATTCAAAAAGTATCAAAGAAGTGATGAGTAAAACCACCTTAGAACTGAGACTTTGGGGTCTGCAGGCAGAGCTAAAACGTCCAAGTAAACGACAACTCACAAGGCTGGCAACAGGAATGCCTTTACTGTATAATCCTTTAAAATGGAGGTATGAAGCCTACGAAAGGGAACCATCATATTCTCTCTGTCACCATGCAGTACAGGACCATGAGCAACATAAGAGTGCCACTGGTCCAAAGGCATAAGCCTGTGACTTTAGCATCCCAGAGCCCTGATGATTACTCACACGTCATTTTCCACAGGCAAAAGATATTTCTGCTGAACTGGGGTCTCAACTTAGTCCTTGCCTACACATAGGAGGTGTGGGAAACAGAAGCTTCTGAGAAAAATGAAAAGTTATAGGCAGACTGCATAATCTGAGAAAATATGAATGAGTTTTTTAAAAATCGTAATAACAGCAGTAATACTAATAACCAAAGAAGTGCAAACAACACACATACTCATAAATTGGAGAATGAATCAAGAAACTGTGGTATATCAATTCACTGGAATACCATTCAGCAATAAAAAGGAACCAAGTACTAAACTTGAAAACATTAAGCTAAGAAAAAGAAGGCAGTCAATAGGACAACATGCTGTATGGTTCCCATTACATGAAATTGGTCAGAAAGGCCAAACACTAGAGATAGAAAGTAGAGTAGTAGCTTCCAGGGACTGAGATGGGAAGAGGGAAAGATGAGCAAGCGCGCATAAGAGATCCTGATCCGGACTCTGGTGATGCCTGCCCAACTCAGTAACTTATTAAAAATCATTGACTTATACACTGAAAAGTAGGAGAATGCTAAGATATGTAAATCATACTTCAGTAAAAGTCATGCAAAAAAATAAAGGAGCAAGGCTTCAAAGGCTTACAACAGATGAACTGCCCCTCGGGAAAGACTCCTCCCCTCGGAGCTGGTCTTTTGGGTTCAGATTGCTGACACATAGTTCTGAAGTTCATTGGTTTTCATTCTATGCTACCAATTCTGAGAGTTTAGAGACCTGAGGAAATTGCCAGGACATGTGTACACCCAGGAAGCTACATCATCTATAATTTCATTAGGTTTCATGTACTGTGATCAACGATGGACGCCATTCAATGCCAGGTCCTGCTGTTCTGGTTATGGGAAACCTAGATCCACATCATATTTGTACGCAGTTGGAGTTCAAAGCACAGATGCTAAAGATTATGTTCCAGTTACGCATTCATCTGTAGGATGAGAATAATGTACATACCTCTGAGAGTTATGGGATTAAATGAGTAACTACATAGAATTCTTGGCAAAGTCTGACACACAGATCACATTCACTATATGTTAGCTGCTGCATTTTCTGCCCTTTGAGTATAGTAAAGGAATTTAAAACACTTAAGAGCTAAGTTTTGCAATAAAAATACTAATGATTATCAACAGCATATTGTACAGTTTTCTAAAATCTATTACTGGAAAAGGCATCTATTGCTTTATGTGATAACACTAGAATACCTCAATACTATTCGAACTGAAAAAAAAAAGTAGAGAAAAAGTGGGAAAATAAAATTAAGTATCTGCATCGTACCTTGTATGGAATAGGGACAAATAACTGCATATATACTTATGATACATAAGAACTTTTTAATTATGTAAAATTAATAGAATATACTTTTTAATCAATTTTCTGTAAACTTGAAACTCCTCTATAAAATAGAGTTCCCACATAATGCTTGCTGACCCCACAAACAGCCTCCCCCTTCATCAACATCCCGTACCAAAGGGATACATTTGTCATAACCCGTGAACCAAGATTGACACATCCTTATCAAACAACGTTCAAATTAACTTTCACTATTTCAGTTGCACAGTCCATGGGTTTTGACAAATGTACACTGGCATGCATCTAGCATGATCATATCTTACAGAATAGCTACTTCTATCTATTCATCTCTCCCTCCTCCAATACCACTGGCGACCACTGATCTTTCTACTCTCCATAATTTTGCTTTTTCCACAGTGTAGCTGAAATCACAGTATGTACATAGCATTTTCAGCGTGGCTTCTTTTA
Organism: Eidolon dupreanum; assembly: GCA_028627145.1. Lineage (NCBI taxonomy): Eukaryota > Metazoa > Chordata > Mammalia > Chiroptera > Pteropodidae > Eidolon > Eidolon dupreanum. Next base: position 2,885,550 of record CM053505.1, on the reverse strand, counting down.
ATCAGCACTATGCATTTAAGTTTCCTCCTTAAATTTATATAATATCTTCTTGTAGCTAAGAGTGAGTTTTTAAAAAGTATTTTAAAATTTTCTTTGGAAATAGAGATATTTATAAAATTAGTCCATAAAGATATTAAAATTTGTGTATCTTCAAAAATCAATAAATCACAGGGAGGAAGTCAACATTAACTTAGAGATATTTTTATTCAGTGAAGTACTGAGCCTTAAACAGACAGTAATTCAATGTCCTCTTTATCGCCATGACATCATTTTAAAATGAATGACAACTTGCCTGACCATGGCTTGAATGAACTAGAATGTGGCCCAAGCCTCAGAAGCAGACACATAAACCTTCGGAAAAAAGGCTGCAGACATTAAAATCATTAGAATGTTCATTTGTCAGATTTAAATATGGTGCCCGAGTCATTTGTGGGATGACTTTATTAGCCTCCAACATCAATACCTGAAGTATGAAATATCTTTCCCCCAGAGATTTCTGGAAGAACTTCATGATACCTGAAACAAGCTTTATAGATGATTTCAAATCGGCCATATCAACAAATGTATCTGCTTGGCCACGAGGTCAAGAATGAAACCGCGGAGAGAAGAGAGGGACAACATTCTGAGAACCTTTGTCTGAAAAGCAGTCTTTTCTCCTGAAAAGTGCTTGCACAATAGAACCTACTGAGATACCGGAAATTTTCTCTATCTCTGTGGCTCCATATAATAGCCCATTAGCTAAACATGGCTTTTAAAAAAAAATTAAATAGCACACTGGTTTTATGTAAATTTAAAGGACTTTTGCTCACAAAATAACATATTTTACAAAGTGGTATGTATATTTGTAAGAACGGCTTTATTGAGATATAATTCACATACTATAAAGTACATGTTTTTAAAGTGTATATTCAGTGATGTTCGTTATATAAGATTGGGAAACGATCACTATTAATTCCTGAGCATTTTCATTACCGCCAAAAGAAACTCCATATCCATTCATAGTCATTCCCCATACTCTCGCACCCCAGCCCCTGGCAATCAGTAATCTACATTCTGTCTCTGGGATTTGCCTATTATGGACTTTCATTTAAAAGGAATAATAAAACTTGTTGTATTTTGTGTCCGGCTTCTTTCACATAGCATAATATTTTCAAGATCCATCCATTCATTCATATATCAGTACTTCACTCCTTTTTGATGAATACTATTCTATTGCATGAATGAACCACATTTTTTAAATCCATTCATCATCTGATAAAATGTATGGCTAATGAAGACTTGAATCATATCTAGTGCCCCTGAATAACTAGATTTTAAAGGTTTATTTCATTTTACTTTAATTAATTTAAATTTAAATAGCCCATATGGCTACTGGCTACCACTTCGGACAGTGTATTTCTGGAGGAACAAAAGAAGTACAGGTTGGCAGTTACAAAATAGTCATGGGGAAGTAAAGTACAGCACAGGGAATAGAGTCAGGAACATTGGAATAACTGTGCATAATGCCAGGTGGGTACTAGACTAATCAGAGGGATCACTATGTAAGTTAAAATTAATATAATACTGTACTTGAAAAGTAGTAAAATCAAATCAAATCTTTCTTGACCACTAATGCAAAAAAAAAAACAACACTCCCATGGCACAAAAACTCCACACACCCTTTGTTCATTCTCCAGGATCTAGAATCCTTCATAATATATTCCCTGGGGTGCCCAGGAGACCCCGAAGAGCAAACAGATAGCTAAGCCAAGCATTAAAGGAAGAGCCAAGCATTAAAGGAAGAGCTGCTGCTCATCTACCCTGGCTGCAGAGATCTTCAAGGTACCCAGGTTAAAATCGGGGTGTTACCCTAAGGCGAAGTAGGAAGGAAGGAATATTAAGCTGAACACATCGACCCTGCTTTTTCTATACCGTTGCTAAAAACATGTAAAATTTACCATTTTAACCATTTTTAAGGGTACGGTTCTGAAGCATTAAGTAAATTCACATGGTTGTACAACAACCACCATTATTTGTCTCCAGAACTTTTTAATCTTCCCAAACTGAAGCTCTGTACCAGTAAAACAATGACTCTTCATTCCTCCCTACTTTCAAGGGCTGTCAACCACCATTCTATTTTGTTTTTATGAATCTGACTACTCTAGGTTCCTCGTATTTTTATCATCACACAGTATTTACCTGCGATTGGATTATTTCACATTGTCAAGATGTTCTGTACTGTATCATGTATCAGACTTGCCTCCACTGTATGTAAATACATTAAGTATGTGTGTGTGTATATATCTACATATGCACACAACATTTTGTTTTTCCATTCATCTGCCAATGGACACTTGGGTTGCTTCCATCTTTTGGCTCTTGTGAATAATGCCACTCTGAACATGGGTGTACAAATATCTATTCGAGTCCCTGCTCTCATTAGTTTTATGTACATATCCAGTAGTGGAATTGCTGGATCATATGGCAACTCAAGGTTTAATTTTTTGAGGAATCAACATACCATTTTCACAACCACTACATCACTTCACATTCTTACCAGCAATGCACAAGGTTTGAATTTCTCGACATTATCACCAATTATTGTCATTTTCTGGGTGTGTATTTGTGTGTGTGTTTAACAACAGTCATTCTAGTGGGTATAAAGTGCTATCCTATTGTGGTTTTGATGTGCATTTCCCTAATGTTAGTTCTACTGAACATCTTTTCATATGATTATTGTCCATTTGAATATCTTCTTTGTGAAATATCTACTCCAGTTTTAGGATCATATTTTAATCAGGTTATATGGAGTTTTGTTGTTGAATCATAGGCGTTCTTTATATATTCTGGATTTCAATCTTTCATCAAGCATACAATATAAAATTATTTTGTCCCTTTCTGTAAACTGTCTTTTTGCTCTGTTCATAGTGTCTTTTGACACAAGTTTTGTAATTTTGATGAAGGTCAACTTATCTTTCTATCCTTTTGTTGCCTGCCAATTTCTTTTTTAGGTAAAGAAAACTGAACTTTTTTTTCACTTTGAAGTTAAAAGATAATTAATCGTCATAAAAATAACAATAAGTAATATCACCTTTTATTTGTATAGCAATTGATAGTTTAATAAGGCTTAATGGCTTTCATATCAAGTGACATTCCTAGGTTATTTTGTCTGAGGATATCAAATGGAATAAGTGACGGACTCGACATCACACAACACATATGTAGCTCCTACTCAAAAACCGGGACTCTGAAGCCAAGATTTTTTCCAGTATACCACTTTTTTAAAAAAAATAGTGGATTTGATTTTGCTAACACATTGAAAGCACAGACTACTATGAAAGTTATATATTTCTTCTGATTAAGGGGAAACTACAGTCCTATTCCAAAGGAAAACTATAGAGGAAGAGTCAAATAGTTCAACTATCCATGTTCATCTTGAAAATATATCGTTCATTCTGGAGGCAGAAAATTCTCTCATTTATTCCACTTTACTATTTTCCTAATATACTTTGCCATTTACTACATGTTTGTTAAAAATTTGCAGCCAAATTGAACACTATAAAACTTACTATAAACATATATATATATATATATATATATATATATATATATAATATAGATATGGAAGTGTGCACAAATATATTTAAAGTAGCATCTCACTAGTATTAGATCATGGCAGATGCAAATCTCAGTATAGAAAAATGTTTTTGTAATGTGCTAAGTAGATACTGAATTACCTGGAAGGGAAAACAATTCTATTATCTTCCCTTTAGAGAAAAAATACCATACTAATCATACAAAAATTTTGCTAATGTCTTTTTCATTTATTTTCATTAAAACCAGGTATATTATATCCAGAAAAAGCCAAACTTATAAAATCCATAAAATGTAGAAATTCACACACTGAAGTGAGATTTAGTAGTACTGTCTCACTGCGACCATCTTTAATCTCACTATTTCACACAACTTGGGGTAAAACTACTTTAAGAGCAAGAATACAAACAAGAATACAAATACGAAATTAGATACAAGGTCTTATGAGGGGTCGTTATAAGTGAAAAGCTCTAAAGCTCAAGGGTCATGAACTTCATGGAAGATTTATCTCAAAACAACTTTTTGACGAGCAACTGAGATATTTGAGCTTCAGTTGCTGAGTCGAGCATGACTGGTTTCTAACCACCCATAAGGCAGAAGCCACTGCTGGGAAGAATGTCTAATGGATAAAAATGAGACATCGAAGCAGTTGTGAACTGATGAGCTAAAATGGGGCAACCCCATGCAGAGAAAGAAGTGCTTGTGTGATGAAAAGCAGCCTCTAGAATCAGCCTGAGCTCTTGATTCTAAAGTCCTGTGGACACGTGCTGGTCAATAGCAGGCACTTTATGGGTGACGAAATCCATTTGAGACACGTTTCTGTCTACATTGGGCAGGTCCAGCTGGGAAGGGCATCCTCACTCTGAGCCCACGTAGAAGAGAAACTTAAGGAGTGAAGGTCCGTTTCTCTGGTCCCAACTTGCTGGCCAACCCACACTTTCTTCATGACCCTATAGAAAGCCTCAGGCAAGTGGGTTGTTATTCTCTAGCTTCTCTCAATCTGGCCAGAATAGTATAGATTTAGAAAACCAGTATATAGATATTAATTCCATTTTCAATTATGAATGGAATAACAATGGAAACACCAGAATGAATTGAATACCCAGGGTCCACGACCTGAGTTTATATTGAATTAGCTAATAAAAAACCCCCATAATTTAACACAGGTATGTCAAGAAAAATATGAGATCCATGTCATATGATAAAAAGAAAGTTTTATGTTGTGACTTTTCAGCATTCATATTTACAATATGTATGTTTACAAATTTGTATGTAAACAAAAATTGCCAACTGTTTTATATCTTTTCCTAGATTGACATTCTCTCTATTATTTTGCTGTTAAATGTGGAAGAGCAACTGGAACTCTCAAACACTGTTGGTGAGAGCATAAATTAAAGCAAAGTCTTTGGAAAACTGGAAGTCAGCATGAAAGCTCAAACATACAAAAATACCTTTTGGCCCAGCAATAACATTCTCTGATACGTACTCAACATAAATATTCAGATATAGTCGATTAGTGGCATGAAGTGGAATTTTCATATCAACACAATTTGTAAAAGCTCATCATTAGAAATTACCTAAATGTCCATCGACCATTAAATGGCTAATAATTTGTGGTATATTCATTCAATGGAATTCCACAGTGTTAAGAATAAAAGACCACACACCACTACCTGAAGGAAACTCACAAACACAATGCTGAATGAAAGAAAGGAGATACAAAAGAGCACATGCTGTGTGATTCCATTAACGGGATATTTAAAAACAAGCAACACTAATCTGTGGTGACTGGTGTTACCATAGGGGACCTCAGGCTGGAGTGGCCTTAAGGAAGAATGAGGGGCCTCAGTGGCTATTACTGTTTTTTCTTATTCTGGGTGCTACCTCAATTGTGTGCTTTCTTTATGAAAATTCTTTGAGTCATCCATTTAAGATTTGTGCATTTTACTATCTGTATCTTACCCTTTAACAAAAAGTTTACTTTAAAGTGGTTCTCCTTTTTCTCAAACAATAGAGAATATCACTATGGTAGTCCCTCAATTAAAAGATAAAAAAAGTATAAGACTGTGAAATCCTCAAGTCTGAAAACTGCTTATCTATAGACCACTGAGAAACTCAAGCATAAAAAACTAAGTCACATATTCCTGTCTTTTGAAGACGGACCCATGCCAAGAGAGCAATGAAATAAGTCACCAGAAACAGTGTTAGAAACAGCAGTTACATCTACAAATTTGTGAGGAGTCTTCATACACAGTGTTCTCTAGATAGAACTGCAGTAAAATCACACATCACAGGCAAACACATTTTCTCCAAATGTTCTTTCTCATTTCTTACCATCTTACACACTGGGCACACCTCGCTCTGCCATGATATACATTCTTTCAAAACTTCAATCAAGAGCTTTAAGAAGGCTCTTTCTGGAAGTAACTTCTTTGAGATTTACTCACTCATTCTGAGATTTTCCTTGCTCACCTCCAGTTTTCATTTCCTGTCTCTTGACCTGTTTTTAACTTATTACAAAGGTGAACTGAAATGTCTAACCTGTTTCAACACATAGTTCTTATTAAGATATTTTTAATCAAAACTAGTGTGAAAATGTAATTAAATAACAGACAGTTTATCTATTCCCATTATTATAATTTCAAAACAACTTTGCTTCTCAATAAAGACGAGGTCACGACCACCAAGACAGAGGTTGGGATCTATAAATAACTCCCCCATAGGATCTTCTGAATTCTGTCAATAATTCCTTCAGTTAATCTTCTAAAATATGGCAAAAAGAACAAGTCAGAAATTTTCCAAATAATCAGTATAACCATAAAAGCACATCTGGCTTTTTCCAGTGGGTGACAGGCCATGGGCACATCTCATGACAACTGGTAGAGTTGCCACATGACCAGGAGCAAGAGAAAGCCTACCACAAGAAGCAAAAATAGGAGCTGGGATGCCCCACTGTCAACACAAAGGCTGGCCCCTGCCGCACACGGATGCTCCGTGTGTAGGGAGAAACAAGAAGTACCACACCTCGAGGATGGACATGGGAAACTTCTCCTGGAGTTCCAAGTGTTGTACGTGCAAAACAGGGATTATGAGTGTTGTCTAAGATGTATGCGACACTGACAGCGCACCAGACAGACAATGGTACACGTCCCACAAGCCCTGCCCCTGGGATGCAGGAAGGGAGCCAAGCTGACTCCTGAGAAGCAAGAGATTTTTTAAAAAACGATCAAAGAAAATTCTGAAGAAATATCTTAGGAGGAAAAAGAATGCCCAAATCAGAAGTCTCCTAGAGGAGTTGATCCAGTAGGACAAGCTTCTCACACGCATCGCTTCAAGACCAGGCCAATGTGGCCGAGCAGATGGGTGCATGCTAGAAGGCAAGGAGCTGGTGTTCAATCTGAGAAAAACCAGAAATGCAAGAAAACCCTCCTCCCTACTATTTTAGCCCATGTAATAAAGGTGTTTCCTGTTCGGGGAAGGGAGGGAATCAAATCTGGAATTTGAAGTTTGAAAAAAATATTCCCTACTTCTTTTTCTTATATTTATGAAAATAAAACAGGCCCATGATACTAAAACATAAAGTGAAAAATTAAACCCAACAAAACAAAGGGAATAAGGAACAAAAGGAAAAATGAATCTCATTCCTTCCAGCCCCATACCTCAGTCAAACAACATCAACATGACCGCGTGACATGGTATCTTGTCCTTGTGTTTTGCTCCTGACAATTTGCACATAACGCAATAATTTTTTTAGGTGTCTTGGTGTCCTCGTGTATTCAATATCCAAACATCTATTTCAAGTGTTACTGTCCTCACCCCTTAGCCACAGGAGACAAGATCCAAGATCCCCAGTGAAGCCTGAAACTGTGAATATTACCAAACCCTATATAGACTAAGCTTTTTCTTAAACATGATAAAATTTAATAGGAGGCACCTATACCAGGATACTGCTCTTTTGGGGACAATCACTGACCCCTTCCCATATGTGTCCCCGATTTCTGGAGAGCTCTCTTCCTTAAGATGCTTGTCTTCTCTCCAAAAGCTGTTTAGACTAAATGTCACTGATTGTGGCAATTCCCTGCCATGGTTGGTAGGTTAGGCTGTGTTCGTTTGACAAACGTTCATAGCTTGCTTCCTTGGTATCATTGAAGATTGTGTTTTCTTCTTGGTATTGAATTATTTGTTGTTTTTCCCATTAGTTTATGAGAGAATGAAGTCAAAGCACCGGGACTGACAACATGAAGCAAATTTCTCTACTATTCCACTTAGGAAAGTGTTGGATTCCGTAAAGTAGGACTCACACTTAGACCATGGACCAATGACGCTTTAGCTTACGATCAAAGGGTCTTCTTTAAGTGCTTTTTGGAGGGTCTTCTGGACAGCAAACACTCATTCAAGGTTCAATTATTTTCTGAAAGGATTTCTTTCAGCATTTGCTTATTAGAAGGGGAGACCGAGGGCAAGTGTCTTCAGTTCTCACCTTGGGAAGTGCAGGGGACACTTAGTTCTTCCTGTTCGCCTAGCTTTAGGGATTGTCTAGAAGTCCTGCAGAAATCTGATTTAACTACACCTGCTGGCACAAGAAATAGAACCACAAAGCATCCTTATTCTCTGCTTCCCTCTCATGCATGGAAACACGACAGATAATGGAAGCGTCACTTATATTTTCCTTTATTTATGGCCAATGAAATCTCAGAGGTCAACTTTAGTGGATAGAGAGTACTGAAGTTTAAATAGGGCCACCAGCTGATTGAGAGGAACACTTACTTAAAACCTACAATTTCATTTTCAACCTTGGTTCACTGTTAAGCCGCCCACACAGTGTAAGGGTTTGTAAACATTTTTAAATGACTATAAAGGAATAACTTATGTTACCAGTCCTTATGAATTTAATCTACTGAAACCTATCCTTAACACTTTAAGAGTGTTCTTTGTAAACAACTCTTCATAAATCAGATTACCCCAGCAGGAAACAGAAGAGTCAAATCTATGTATGCTAACTTATGAAAAACTGCTTCAAATGAAAATTTCCAGCATTAATCTAAATAACAATGCTTGAAAAAATTGGAATAACAATATCTATACATAATACAACAAAACAATAAATGCAAAATCCAAAAATAATATTAGTCACATTTCACTTTCATGAACAAACTAAATAATAACATAAATAAATTGATATCATCTTACATTACAAAACAAAATATTGAAATTTTGAAATGTCTAAGAAAGAAGTAGGAAGAGTAACAATTTAATTTTCTATTATTTACCATTTGTTTACATTTCTTCTCAAACATGATCATCTATATTTGCATATGCATAATTAAACTAGTCCTGGGGCGAAATTTTCATGTTAATTTCATAAGTCCTTTTTTTAATTCTAGATTTTTATTTTTTAGTGCTAAAAACAATTTTAATAGATGATAAATACTGCAAGAATACTTGTAATAGATGGCCATGTAAAAGATTAAAGATATAAAATATTAAACACATATTTTCAAGAGAGATAATGCCAAGTTTACCCGGCCAGCATCCATTCCTGTGCCCAAATCCAGAGAAAGCAGCTTTTCCTCAATCGGATTATACGATTAAACAGAATATTCCAAAATAAGCTGAATCATCATATTATCACAACCACTCCCAATTAATTACATGAAAAGAAAATGATACAACAAGTTTTTTGGCAGTGAAAAATATTATTTATGTTAATTACTTCGAATATTTTAAAATAGATCCCACATAATTTCACATCTTATTCGTAAATGTCAATTCTACTAGTATGAATAAATGAAAAAAAAAGTCTTTTAAACTTTAAGATGATTCTCTTTTAAAGGGATTATTATTATTATTGTTGTTATTGTTAGTAAGCATTCAGAGATATAATGAGAGCATCTATTGGAAGCACTAAGAATTGTGGTTTTTTAAAAATCTATAAACAAACGAAAGAAAAATAACAAGAAATCAGTAGCCTCCACTCAACAAGTAAAGAAGGGAGTACGACAATAAAAGGAATGGAGAATAGAAATGTACAGTCCATTTTTTGCCAAAACCAAGAGGCAGACTACAAAATATTTTAAGGGGTACTAACAGCAGCTGAGTATGTACAAGAGGTCCATTAGAAAAAAATACCATCGAATTCATAATCTACAGAGCAAAGGAAGTATTGTTAACTGATTTTACAGATAATGGCAATCTAAGCAAAGAAATTGTTTAAATTTTCCAAGGTCTCAGCAGGAATCAGTGAGAGATGATGAATTTAGACCCAGGATTCTCTCTAAACCCATCATGCTCAAGCCTTGTCAAGATTCAGCCACCCCTAAATATGACAATTTCAGACTGGATTTGGCCTTTCTGTCTTTTATTTTCATTATTGCAATGCAACCAAATGTTTTTTGTGCAAAATTTATCTTCCTAAAAAACATTTTCCATTTATTTTGGGGTGAATTATAATGATATTCCATTAAAGATAACTTGTAGTTAACCATCAATTTGCCATCCCAAAAACAGATTGTATCTTTAATGTTGCTTTGCTTTTCCATACTGGTTCATAATCTTCAGTTGTTCAACTCAATTGCATTAATCTTTGTTAAGCATTTATCTTAAAATACATATATATATTTAAATAGTTATTTAAAAATTTTAGTGAAAAATATAGTTTAATCACAAAATTATATTCTGAAGCTGACGAGAAACAGTAAAGATCTGTCTTTTCTTTTCCGTTATATATTTCTTATTCATATAGTATAGCTTAATTAATACTTTTTATAAATTCAGAGAAAAACTATTCTTAGGCTCTTTGTCAAGTTTCTAAGCCTGAAGCACATCATATATTGTCGGATCTGAAAGAGCTAGGGAGATTAATAACATTTTATAAGATATGAGTACATTTACTGTTCAATAAAGTACAGAATTAACAGGATTGAACTAAACTGACTTAGTGACAGATTAGATTTTGCACCATCCCTCCCAGTCTCCCAATATGCCACACATCATGCATCCGTATGACAAAACGTAGGCTTATCCAACTGGGCGATTCACTGGGAATAGTAATGAGCAGCAAGAGGAAGTACAAAGCTTTCCCAAACTCTCAAGTGTTTAACTGTTATTAGCTCTACTTGGCAGCTCCGTACTTCTGGATAGGAAGCCTAGGTCCACCTCTAATTAATTGGTCCTGGGTCCCTGGGAAAGGTACTTGGCCTTTCTGAATTTGGCAGGTAAAGTGTTAGAAGTACAAATTGCTAGAAGGAAAAGGAGTGTCTTCTTGAACTTATGCTAAACAGATCGGAAGTGAAGTTCACATATCTATAACCATGCCATAAGCACCCACCCACTCACTTCTCTCACCATCGCACACTAAAGGGGGGAAGTGAATCACTTTTTTTCACACACTCCATCCATCCATCCATCCATCCATCCATCTATCCATCCATCATATATCACCCATCTACCTATCTACCCATCCACAGAATGTCCAGAGGAATGTTCCATGGAATTTTTTGTATCAATTTTTACCAGGTTTAACATATCTTTGAATAAACAAAAGAAACTTTGAAGAAATCCTTATGATTGTTTTTACCTGCTTTGTGTGTGCTGAAGAAGGGGTTAGAGGAGGGGGCAAAGGAGAATTTCAGTTAGATTTACCTCCCCTCCCCAACGAGGGGATCTGGGGAGGTCTACAAACATATGGGTACATTTAGCACTTGCTACTAAAGCCTGGAAAAAAAAACAGACAGACAGACTGACTCCAAAAGAAGTCGGCACCACCAGTCTGCAAAGGTCAGTGAAATTGTACTAACATTCCCAAACACAAGTGTTCTTCAACTATGAATCCATTGTACATAATTTTTTGATTATGGCTCATTCTATTTCAATAATTATCATGATCAAATCAATATTTGTGAGGAGGACAATGCATTAAAATTGCTGATCCTCCACCTACTAATGTTTATGAATAATAATGAAGAAAATAATGATGGTTTTGACAAGGATTGCAAGTGTGGATGCAATAGGGGAGATGAGAAGAGGTAAGATATAATATACAAAGATTCAAAAAGTGGGGAAAGGTGTGCTGGCTGAGGCAGAGAGAGAAGAACAGAGAAGAGAAGTGGGAATTTGAGCAGATACTGACAGAAGTGGGATTTGGGGAAAGAGAAGTTTAGTGAGAATTTGAGGAAAAGTTCTGCAGTGAGATGAGAGAGATGAGATACGCCCCCCCCCCCATAACCTGCACTCGTACATGTCCTCGATACCTTAAGCAAGGACCTCTGTTACTTTAGTAAGGCTTCTTGAGGTCCAGTTTGTTTCTTTTGAATGGCACAGCCTTCTGAGGTGAACCTTAGGGCAAGAGCAGACTGCCTAACAGACGGGGGCAAAGGTGGACGAAGGGACGTTGGAATAAATAAACAAAAAAGACAATAGCAGAAGACAATTCAAAGTCCATTGCTGAAATTTGTTATGTTGGGCAATCACTCTGACAACTTTAATCGCAAGCTACATTTCGAATTCCAAATTAAATGAAGGGAATCGATACATTAACAAAACACCAAATGACCATCGTAATTTCCCTGGCAACATACAATGCAGCATAGAAAAGAAAATGACTTTGCGACACCAGAAATGAATGGAGAAACTGGTTTTAGGTTTTGTATACAGATTTAGTAACTATGAGGCTATGCTGAGTTCATGCTGCTGAAGTGATTTTCTCCAAAGAAATAGCAAATGTGGAGGCCAATAAAAAAAAGTGTCAGGAACGCTCACCTCAATCTCAGGATGCATGGGTAAAAAATGCTGAGGTGAAGAAAGAGTTCAACAAACAGCTTCACATACCAAAAAAAGATATGAACTATGTTACAAGAGAGAAGTGTAATATGGTCCCCATAATCTCATCATCCTGACCTCTTCTCAGGAGGAGACGGTCAGCTGGTCACCAGCCCGCTCGCCCCTCCTGCCCTCTACTCATCCCCCGTGAGCAATTTCAACTCTCGCATGGCTGGAGGTGACTCCGAAATCCATTTATAGCCCTGATCTCTTTCCTGAGCTCCAGACTCCGATTTGCAGCTGACCTGCTGGGCACGGGCAGGTGGACGGCCTGTTATTCCTCGAGATCAGCGGGCCGGACGAGAATTCATTCCCACAGCTCTGCTGTGCTTCGCCACTAGGTGAACAGGGAAAGCGGATCACTGGGGCTCACCCAGGAAGAAGGGTCACACGGCCATCAGGGAAGCACCGGGCCACGGTTCGACGTCACAGCTCCTACTTCCACACCGCAAACCTGTCGCATGCATCTTTCTCATGTCTCACTCCTGTTCACTGCTACCATCGAACCACAGATACTGACTCTCCGCCATGAGGAGTGTGATAGTAACACCACACACTCACATCCACCCCACCACACACACACAGTCATTACATCACTCTCCTCCCAAATAATATCTACAACATCCCAGTAGTGACAATCATGGCCCCTGCAGCCAAAGTCCCTCGGTCTGAATCCCAGCTATACCTCCTACTAGCTCTGTGATGCCGGGCCAGCCAATACTCCGAATGCTCAGCTTCCCAGTCTGTGAAAAGGGAATGGTAACGACGACACATAACTGCATTATGAGGAATTAATGACTGTGTAAGTGGACACATGGTTAGTTCTGTGTAAACGTCTGCTAAATAGCCCTGAGGTGGTTTGCCTTGTTTGTCCTTTGCCACCCTCTGCGAGCTGACCCTCACCCACCTTTTAGCCACAGCACCTCATACACCAGACATTTCTGCCAGCTTAACCGCTGTTCCATAAACGTCTCTCTTACACTTTCCTGCCTCTATTATTTTTCTACTTATTTCCTCAGCCTGGAGTGACCTTCCCAGCCCCAACTTTCACAGCAAAAATGAACTTCTCGATAATAACAACTTCTGGCGGCCACTTCTCCATCAGGAACCTTTGCTACAGCTGACCATACCCACCAAGGGCCCCACTGAGGTGGCCGGTTCTGGGTCACAATGCCTGGATTTCCATTTCCTGTTCTTCCGCCAGTAGTCTGTGACCCGGATCATGTCATTTAACTTCTCCGTGCCTCAATTTCTTCCTCAAAAGTAAAATAGGATTAAAGTCGTATATTTTTTAAAACGGCCTGAGCACCAAATGAGATAGTGTATGTACAGACTACAGATAAATGCTATTTTATTCCTTTGCAGTGTCTTTTACTGTATCATGCTCCAAGTAGGCACCACTAAAAACCCAGTGTTTTGAAGGAATAACTATTAGTCAACCCTCCTGTGCTACTAGTTGGAACATAGCATATGTGTGGCTCAGATGTATAAATTGAATTGCACTCTATTCTACTGAATATCAATTCTAAAAGATGTAAAAGATTTGGCAAAATTCAGAGGCAAAAATCACTATTTTGTTAATGAACTATCTTCTTTCAAATTAGCTAAGAGGACTAGGTCAGAAAGCAAGTCTACATGAGTTTCCAGTTCTGATTAATCACGTGCTCCTGGACTTTGTAAGAGCCATGAAGATGTATGAAAAGGGATAATTTTTAAAAAGTTCCCTAGATCAAGGATTGTTCACTGTGTTAGATGTGAAATAATATACCGTGAAGAGTCATAACAATAGCCAACCAGCAAAAATCAAATATGGTACAGCATTCAAATCTTGAATTTGTCATTTGCCAGATGTGTGACCTCATGCCACTGAACAGGTCTGTGCCTCAGTTTCCTTAATTGTAAGTGAAGACGTTAAAGCCTGTCTCATAAAACAGTACAGAGCCTTGAAAGAGCCATGCTCAGTGAATGGTGTATATTAATAACAGTAGTAATTACACAATCATAATAATTTGGAGAAACAAATTGGACCTTTCCTTTTCAGTCAGCAATCCAGATCCCAAAGTCCCCGTGATTAAAGAGCAATCACAGTTTGGGTTCTAGAAAAATCAATAAGTTAGCCATGAGGAAAAAAGACAAAAGATTCAGAACAGAACGATATTTCAGAACACTTCCCTTCTGTGCATCATTACTTACCGATCAATGCTTTAGATTCGTTTCCTAAAATGACACAATTCCAGGAGATTATTTCATGCTTTGAAGATAAAGAGGAATGCTCTCGGAGGCAAGTCTTCATGAAGGATAATCCTAGCCACAGATTTTAAGGCTGAAAGGACTTAAAAATATGGCCTCGAGCCTAGTCATTTTACAAAGAAACTGACTTGAAAACAAAAACCAACTAAACAAAAACCCTACAAAACTAAAATAAGCTGAGGGCAAGAGGTATGAAGTTTATCAATTTAAAGAAAAAAAGGTTTGCAATTTTCCTGAGGTAAAGACTAAGTTAAGAAATCCCAATTCTCAAGCCAGCATGCTGCCGGCACAAAGTGCTGGTCAGCTCTCCAAATGTGATTTGAATGTCATTTACCTTTTAACGCAGTAATGGGAAAGTAAAAGACTGAAAACTCAGCACATTAAAGGAGGTCATTTAGGAAGACCATTGGATACACAGATGCACATCTTTACAAGTAAAGCGAGGGACACTGGCAAGGCAAGTTTGGAGCTCAATGACATTCAATGTTGATGTCAAAATCAAAACCTTTAAATGCATAAAATAACCTAAAATCAAGGTGCACAAGCTATATACAACTTAACATAGAGATATCTGGTTGTGTGTACTTCTCAGCTAGAATCTGATGTTTTCCAGAGAACCTATAAGAATCGAGATGGTTTTCTTTGATAACCCTACCTGACTGACCTCTTTGTCTGCCAGCTTATCACTTTCCTGCAAAAACATCAACCATTATTCACTGTTCCTAGGCTGACTACAACCATTAAAAAACCATTTTCCTCATAACTAAATGTACATGCAAAAGTGTTGAGTACTGAAACAATGAATGTGCTTTCACTGGAAAAATTGCATTAAGGGGACAGTTAACAATTTTTATGATGCAATCAACACTGTATTGCTGCAACATGGCCGACATCAGCCCAAGAAATACCTGGTTATCATAGACCCCATTGCAAAATGTCACTAGCAGAAAGCCTGATCCGGCACAGGACAGGCTCCAAAATTGTAGTCCACTGGGAAGACCGTCTCTAAGGGAAACTGGAATTAAGTCTTCCAAAGGATGGAAGGAAATTCCATTTGCAACGGAGTGACTTGATTCCTACCTAAATTCGTCCATTAACTAATCTAATTTTTTTTAATGACACTGTGGTACGGTAGCAAGGTGAACATGCTATGCCTCATTTCTACCTTCCTAAATTCCTAAAAATGCTAAGAAAGTAAAATATGTCACAAACAAATGAGCAAATTGTGGCGATGCAGACAGACAGATTTAACATAGGTTAGCAGGACTGGTGAGCCTTAGTTCTGGCAAACTGATAATCCCTTCTCCACCCTACCCCAAGTGCCTTTCTTCTTGCTGCCATTCCCCGCAAAATACTTTGGTCCCAACTCAACTTGTTGACATTTAAAAGCCTGTCCACCTACTCTGTCCACACGTTGAAATTTTCCTTCCTCTACACGTTATCTAGTGAACTCTTCTTTATCCCGAAAGATCCAACACAGAGGAATGGTGAGATGGGCTCCGAAATTAAGCGGACTGAGATTGAAATCTTGGCTCTATTCCTGGTTATGTATTATCCCTGATGCAGGCTGCTTCACCTATGGAGGCCTCTAGTTCCTTACTCATTAAAAGGCAAAAATGAGGTAACCTGATGGTTACTGGAAAACTTGAACACTGTAATAGCAAGTGCCTGGCAAAAGCTCTTGCAGGTAGTCCAAATTCCCCCTGTGTCTTCTTATGGCTTCACTCGCTTGGGTAACATTAAGCAACCACTCTTAAATTTCTATATTATATATCTATTTCTAACACTGGTAAATTTTTAGTTTTTAAAATCATGTCTGTAGCTCCCAATAGTGTATAAATTCTTCAAGAAAAGAAACTGTACTATTGATCTTTGCATTACACCAAACATGGTGATTAGTACGTAGTAGTAGGTGCTTGATGAGCTTCGATGATGGGCACTCAATAAATATTATTGAACAGATGGACGGTGGAATGAATCTCGTAGGTGGATTTTTTCAGTTATAGGCCAGATCACAGACAATGCATACAGATGATACGCCAACTCTGCTTTAAGGCAGCTCTTCGCCTTCTTTTTCCATAGGGCTATGTGCTGCCCAGGACACATATCCATGAGCAGACTCATTCTGCACATGAGTACACATACCGCTGCTTCATTATGTTCTAAGTCAAAATAAACTAAATGTAAAGTGAAATATTATCCTTTATAAAACTTTTTCACCATGAAGGCAGGTGCTGATATCAGATATCAACAGTAAAGTAATATAACCATATAAAGAATTCTTTTCAATTACTTTGTTTTTAAATTTTTTTAAGGCGAGGCAACCCTTGGTTGACCTCACAGATTGTAAGGCCCTGTCAGTTTACAATCCCTTACTTCTTATTTTTTATGCCTACAGCACCTGGTCTTCCTAGGTGGTCTCCCATCCAAGTACTAACCAGGCCTGACCCTGCTTAGCTTCCGAGATCAGACAGGATCGGGCTTGTTCAGGGTGGCGTGGCCGTAGCTACCTTTTTTCCTAATGGCTAATTCTCCTTAAGGTTCATCTTGCAAAGTCACAGTTGACCTCAAGACCCACTCCGACTGCAGAGTATAAATGACTGTTGAAAAGCATTTGTGCTATCGTTAGGCTCAAAGGGGGACTTCCTTATGAGAACACCTGTTAAGGAAAACAACATCCCCTGCCAGTTTCTTTTCCTTACATAATCAAGAGTTCATAATAGTGTACTTCATTATCTCAAACCAACATCTCAAGAAAGTACCATGAACTTGACACTTAGAAGTGTTACATGGCATAAGGTTAGAATATGTGTACATTCCTTGTAATTCCTAACTGTATTTTTCTAGTCAGGTATATATAATTTATCCCTAGATCCTCAATTAAAAATTCGAAATATTCCCACATTGTTGAACAATGGCAGTAATGATCATTTTTACCTCACTTTTGCAATTAAAAAGATATTGAGATAATACATAAACGTACCAGAAAAGCTTCTTAATGAATATGCACTTGCCTCCAAACTGATCACCTTTCATTTATCATTAATCTTAAACTAAGGAATATACACTGCATGGATTTAATGATCCTTCTTGGTTATTTGTGTTTGAGTTGCTATAACTGCTACCCTGCAGGAAGGAAGAAAGAAAAGAGAGGAAGGGGGAGAGGAGAGGGAGGCACTTCTATTTGCATGCAAACTGAATAACTAGGTTGACTCTACTGAGTTCATATATTTAAACCAATTTTTCTCGAGACTTTTCCTGTCCCTGAAATAAAAGAAAACAAAAGGCACTGGATAAAGCTTACTGTCAAACTTAGTTTCCAGTGAAATGCAGATAGATACTAGGGATACTTCAGTGACATTTTGCAATTTGAAGAGTGTTACAGAGAGGCACTTCCCACGATCTCCTGATGAAAGTAGCTGACTGCACCGTGTGCAGATAGGGTCTTTTAAAGGGATAGGGTGATGAAGAATCACCGATGCTGGCTGTCCCTTCCATCAGAAAAGTCTACCCATGATCTAAGGACCTATGGAAACTTTTTCATCATCTATACCTGGCAGACATATGCTTTGGAGATAACCAGAACAATAAAAAGTTACATGCCTGAATACGTTTCTTCCGGCTAGGTACATACCTGCCTTCTATATCAATTGTGTGGGGTGTCAGTAATTAAATCTTACCTGCAAACTAGCTTTGGTCAGTTGGCTTGTTAAACCATAGACATGGAAGATGATGATACTCACCTTTGTGGGAAAAGTTACGTTTACAAGATTACAAGCTCGGCACCAAATTTTGCAGAAATTACAGAGTAAAATAGTATCCATTTATAGCTCACATTTTAATTTGCACATGTGAAAATACAACCTAGGTTACACATTATCCTCAGACACATCATTTTTTCTGATTAAGGAATAAGGATCCATTTTACTGGCACTGTTACATCTAAAGCTACGTTTGCTGAGGATCGTAATTCTTTATCCATCAACATTGGCTAATTTCAGTTACCTGTCATTTTGGTCACACCTCTGTAAATAAGAGTGCAAAAAAGCAACACGCCTTCTTACAAAAACATTCAAAATGCAAACAAATGCTCAATGTCACTCAGGTAATGAATCATGCTCTTGTGAAACTTCAAACACATAATTGCCTGTCCATAATCATTTTTGAAAGTTAGCCCGTTTCTAAAGTTTGTACATATGGCTCATAAAATGTGTCACTTTTTCTATGATTCATATGCTTTATTCCAATTTTAAAGCAAACAGATGTTTATCTTTAAATGGGGTAGAATAATATAATGCTTTAAAAACTCTTCGTACATTTATTACAGTTAAAAATGGCAAACATCTGTAGTTAGGAAAAATATACTATATTGCCTTGGTCCTGTGGGAAACCACAAATGAGGGGTTGACAAGTTACAGGTATTTAAACTGTCTGGCTATATTGCCATTCTATATAAAATAGCAAGAGTAATTGGGATCATATTTACCTTATCCATATGGTGCTTTCGGAATGCAAGGGCACCTTTCTTACTGAGGCAGTATTTTAAGAGTGAATTATTCAAGAAGAAAGAATAAACAATATTGTAGACTTATTAGTGGATTTATTTTTACTTTATAGATATTAAATTATGTTACTAAGCAATTTGAAAACTCTATTTGTCAAAAATGCCAAGGGGGAAAAAAACTACTTTCAGGATTCTCAATTAACCCAGGAACCCAAGACCCAATGTTTTAATAGTAGTTCCAATTTAAGATCGGGTAGAAATAAGTAAATTATAATTTATCTGTTTCCTAAATGAAAATTAATTCCAACATAAATAGTAAAGTCACCTGGAAAACACAATGCATTTTATCACATTTTTGAGTAAACGTTTGCATTTCATCCATTTATTGTGTTCCCAATGAGTACACTTGAGCAACATAGCAATTTCCTTAGATTTAGATTTCAGGAGGCACCTCTATGTATTGGCTGCTTTAAAAAACCAGGAGAATAAAATGTAGCAGAAAAGCATGTTACGTTTTTTCCCCAATGAAAGTTTAATATACCAAAATGCCATCTTTTCAATGTCTTTTCAGAGCTTCTCTTTTTTAATAAAAATGTATACTGAATGGAATATTTTAATGTATGGATTATTCATACACATAAACACACACACACACACACACACACACACAATATTGTTTCAGAGATAAAATCAAGCCTTAGTTAAGAAGAGCACTATGGCAAACCAAACTTTTCCCTCATCCTATTATTCTCCCTTAAGGTACTCATACGTTTTAAGCAGGTGACATCTCAATTTAAGGTCTCCATCAGTCCACCGAGCACTGCTGAAAGCCCACTGATCACCAATAATTCACAGACAACAGTGATGCCAACACCAAGGTGACCTTAAACAGATTATTTTCTGTGATGTCCAAACTTTCAATACCAAAAGTTTCTCAACCCTCTCTCAATAGATTTTTCTAAACCTCAAGCCTTTTTTAGTTTCCCTGCTCGCTGCAGTTTGTTTACTAGATTATCCATGTAATTATGCACTATCCTCTCAGAACTAGGAATAATTAAAAGTCCTTTTTCTAGCTTTCCCATCTAGTATATGCTAACCAGCGTCAGCTACTGGTAATAAAGGGCTCTCTCACTGGATTTAAGCACATCGGTTCAACTGAAAGTGTTCAAGACGTAATCACTGGATGGGTCCAATCATATCATCACTTTCTGAATTTCACAGGAGGAAACTTATGCCCAGGTAAGCTGAGGCACTGTGTGTAAATTCATACTGCTTGAGTGTTCTTCATTTATTTAATAATGGTAACAGTGTTTTTAAGTATTCTGCATGAATCATGTTATGGAATCATCATAGCAATCCTATGCAAAGGTTTATAATTAACTCCGTTTTACAGGTCAGAAAACTGAGGCTCTGCAGATGGAACTGACTTAACAACTAGATGGGGAAAAGCTGCATCTTCACCTATAAGGATGCTGACTGTCTGATTTGGGGCACGTGGACAAGATAAAGATAAGAGC
>CM053505.1:2831608-2864389 GCA_028627145.1 Eidolon dupreanum | reverse complement strand
ACTGCTATATCCAGATATGCACTTAGTCATCTTATAAGTGAGCCAAATGGTCTCATTTTACAAAGATGGGTTCTCCAGAACATATGTTGCTGGACATATTTATTAGCTCAAGGAACGTCTCCGTACATTTAAAACATTAAACAAGAAATTTAATTAATGGGAGTTTTTGTGGATAAACACGGCTTAGCCATGGTTATGGAATATTTTCTATAATTTAAAAATATTTATTCTGCTGCCTTAGAAAGTGTACAGAGAGAAGTGAATGCTGTTTGATAACTAAGTGCCTTGCATCCCCTCAGCGGCATGGCATGAATATTAAACATGATTACATCGTACAGAAAGAGGACTCTATCGGTACTTAGTCTAGAAATTAAAATTTTTAATAAACTCCTAACGAGGATTTTTTTTAACCTTTTATCTTTCCAGGTCCCATTAAGTCGGCTACATTTCTCTCTTCCTTATCTTCTGACTAGTCGAGGTTCCTCAGCACCTCTATAAAAAGACTTCTAAATAAAATGAGCAGCATGACCACATGCTAAATCATACAATTTAGAGAGCACACTTCTGTCTATCACCTTCTCCTATAGAACACTGGTAGAATTATTCCCAGACTGCTCTGTACATCATGCTGCCTACCCAGACTCCAGGTTTAATTTGAAAAAGCAAAACGTTTATTCCTCTATGGATCTATTGCCATTTATTTATGCTGTTCTAAGGAAAATATCATAATAAAGTGTGAAGACGTGTTCCTCAAGGCGGGAGGAGTGATTCGGTCCTATGTTTTACTACGAGCATCTGCTAGGGGTGCTTTGCATTCTGGGAGGACGCAGACCCACAGGGAATTCGTGCTGCCTGGTGTAAGGGACTGTGGCCGAAGGGCGATGTCAGCCTGAGTAGCGAGGAACCTTGAGTCCCAGTTCTCAATGGCCCCTACCTTGCTACGTGGCCTTAAAGAAGTCCCCTGTCCCCTCCTTGCCTCATTTCCCTCATTTATGAAACGAGAACAGTACCTGGCTGTGTGAATTAACTGATCAATCATTTGAAATGGCTCTAAGGGAAGTGCTTCAGACTGGCGAGCCATTTATAGGATGTAAACTGCTATCTCCTGAATACTCCATATGTGCGACTCTATTAAGCTTAAAAAAAAAAAAAAAAACTGGTTTCACAGCAAATTATACTAAGTGCTTTATAAATTCCAGAGGCAAATGCTGATAAAGGTTCTATAAACAGTGTTTACAACGACAGCCATGCACAGAGCTGCAAAAAAAACATTATGTGGCAGCCATTCAGAAATAGGATTATTACTGAAATAATCCTTAGTTCCGAAACCATGCAGGAAAAGAAATCCTCCATGGACAAAATCCTAGAACTTCAGATCATCCATTGACATACGAATGGAAAACAACCACTAAGACCAGTGCCAAGCGATTTTCTCAATTCCGGTAAAAATAAGCATCATAGAGATAAGGAAAGCACTGAAGACATCAGCAATACAAGCCATTGGGTTTTACTTATCACTTGAGTCTAGAGAATAAAAGGATTTTGATGGGTCCGATCTTATGTCTTCATGCCACATCTCTGAGAAACTTAGGCATAGACACTGGTTCTCAACATAGGCACTGGTTCTCAAACTTGGCTGCACATGAGTGACCCCTGGCGAGCTTTGAAACATCCTGAGGTCCAGGCCCCATTCCACACCAATTACATCAGAAGAGCTAGGCCTGGGTCTAGGTGTCAGAATATTTGAAACTCTCAAGACTATGGCAATGCGCAGCTGCGTATGAGAAACACGACCACGAGGTGTTTGGAAAAATAGTACCCGAGTGAAAAGACAGAGTGGGACATCTCTTTTTCACTGTTGCCTTATTAACCTACACGAAGCATCAGCAAACTGCCCGTAAAAGGCCACGTAGTAAATACCTTTGGTTTTACCAGCCATACAGTGTCTGATGCAACTACTAAAATCTACTTTTGCAACACAAAGCAGCCAGAAACAACACTAAATGAAGAGGCACAGGGCCAGACGTGGCCCTGCAGCCTTGCTCGGAGGACCCCTGACCTAGAATATATTAATATCTACTTATATCACTGGACTAATAAGTTAAATAGATAATAAAACACACAAGTGGAAAATTTTAATGTATAAAACAAATGTCTCCTTAACTATGTGTTTTATTACTTATAGCAAAGAATGTGCTCCACTGAAACTCACCTGTTAATATTTTTTATGGAGATTACTTTGTTTTAACATGCTTAATTTATTTTGAAAACCTTGGTTTTATACTATATGATACAGCCATCTGAAGGTCTGGCATGGAGGTCATTGTAAAATTTGGATCAGTGGCTCTCAGATTGAAAGAAAAACTTGACAGAGCTATGTTGACCCAAATACTGACTGGTTGAATTTTCCAACTCATGAATGTCATTTTTCAACCCATGCCCACCATCTAGGCAATCATTTTTGTTGAAACTCTGACAGTAAATGTCCACTTTCACTGGCAATAATTGGTTGTCCGAAAAACTAATCAGAATGTGCTAATTTTCATATTCTTAAAACATGACCTCAGAACACACTGGAATCCTAAATCTGGAAGCCTTTGAACCAGATTAGAAAATCTTGTTTCCAAGGACTTAAGCATACAGCAATGAGTGTTGGTAAGTAACGCTTATCATTTTTAACAACAATAGATTTATTTCAGAATCTACAACAATGGAAACACTGACAAACATCAATTTTCAAAATGGTCCAGAATTTTAAAACTGGTTTCTCTTGAAAACAGTTAATGGCTTATACATTATTTAAAATTTTATCTTGAAACACAGACAAAATGTGTTTATGTTGCAAAAAGGCCTTCTAGATAGTATACTATTAATACTTTCTTGTCATATCTGAAAAGAATTTTTGTAAAATAAAAAGGAACACTGTTGATTTTGACAAGACTTTTAGAAGTATTTTGCCATGAGATAAAGAGCAAGCCTCTGCATAAATGTAAAGATTTTTATGACCATGTCACATCTCATGATAAAGTACAGTCAGTAAAGAATCTACTGTTTAAAGGTCTGTTTTAATTATCTAGGCACAGTACTGACATCCTAGAGGATGTCAATGACAACATAGTGCAAAATATTGAAATCCTAAAAAGGGAGGGGGGGGCGAGAGTACAGTTGACAACCCTTCCACACGGCAGAATTTTCATATTACCCTCTGGGTCAAACGTGGACCACGATAAAACATGATCAAACATGGAACGTGATAAAACGTGATCAAACATGGAATGTGATGAAACATGATCAAACATAGAAAGTGATAAAACATGATCAAACATGAAACGCGAACACATGGCAGACCAAAATGAGCATTCCGACATTGATCCACATATTGTATGTGACAAAAGTTTGCCTTTTGTTTTTATTTTTAAGATAAAAAGCAAATAATATTAAGCCCATCCTGGATGAGCATGCTGCATGCTCAGCCTTGGACACCCTTGCCCCAGGAGGCAGAGTTCTAGGGCCTTGTAAAGATGGTCAGTCAACACCTTCATTTCTATGCCAGTGACAGAAATTACAAATCAATGAGAATGCTTCTCAGCCTCTAGGACTCTAAGGCACCCACTGCCAATTAGTCAGGCAGGGCAGTCAAGTGAAATCCACTTCTCATTTCATTCTGCACTAACTAGGCAATATTTTATGCTTTGGGGAAATTTACATCAATACTTGGTGAGCTAACTGAACAGAGTCATCGCATTCTATCCAAAACAACTCAGACATATCAAGAAAAGACAGTCGAAAGAGACCCCCCAAATTACAATTTTCAAGTTGTCTGTCATTTCAGCTAAACATTCTTTACACTTCCCCCTATGTTCTTACTACAACAAAACAGAACAAAGGAAATGTTTCTTGTTAGTGACAAGACAGTAGATAAGTTCTTTGCCACTGTAGGTGAGCAAGATTTATCAACCCAAGATAAGTCTCTTTGGCATAAGGATTACCTTAGGCTGATTATTTTCAGTGAACAAAGGACTCGGGAAGAACCTCTGATCTTCCTCCTAACTACTTAAAATATTTTAGATAGAGGACCTGCTCCAGGAGAGCGAGCTATCATCAGAGATAACCATAGTTCAATAGGAACTAGGTGTGATAGACTTTTGATTAAAGTCCTCTCTGTGACCCATCCTTTCTCTAAGGCCCAGCAAACCTGTTTACCAAACGTTAATTCTTTCCTTTTTCCTGTGAATCACCTTACTTCCTCCCTTCAAGTTCAAGATCCCTACCTCCTTCGCCTTACTCTACAATGACACATACACCTCATTTTGCCAGTCTTTGAAATCCCTTGTGTTTGTGTAGATTCCCCGTAGGTATCTATAATTTTTTCCTGTTGATCTGTCTGATGTAATTTTAATTATTCGAACAGCCAAAAGAATCAAAGCAGGGAAAAAGGAAATTTCTTCCACTCCCACAACATTTACTTAAAGATATACAGTCATCAAAGACCTGAAAATTCAAATGACCTCTATATTCAGATCTTAAAATGTCAATAGGAGATTCATTAAATCGGAACAAACATTCGTCAGTGAATATAAATTTCAACGATTTTGGTAACACTAAAAAATGCTACATTATGCATGCCATTTTCAAGGATGATCCCCACAGCTATAAAAGATCTTTACATTCAAACTGGACAGTATGGTCAGTGCATTCTAACACTGATAGGAGTGACTCAAACTAAACTTTGTGATGTAAACGAGAATGACAGAGAACCCTGGAAGATTTTTATGGTCCTCTCCGTAATGCTGAAAGCAAGCACACCACACAGAAGATTTACCTGGATAACCCTGTGAAGAAATATATTTCAGAAGGGAATCTAAAATAACAAGAAGGGAAATGTGAAAAGCACCAATAAAACTCATTTTGTTTGATAAGAAATAATAATCAAGCTTTCAGGTGAATTTAATAAAAGCTATTAAAGCTATATCATCGTCAAACACACAATGATTGAGAGTATTTTAAATTTTATCTTTCTTTCCAGAATCTAGATCATACAATTACCACCTAATATGTCGTCCTTGAAGAATTCTGGAAATGAACACAAATTGTAACAATTCGCCCAGTTTACTAAACCTAACAAGCCATTTGAGGTATGTCCTTACCTCCAATCCCACTTTTGTCTACTGTCAGCCCCTTGCCTAAGAGGAAGGGTTTCTCACCCTCAATAATTTTTTTTTTTAGGCCAGATAATTCTTGGTTATGGGTCCTGTGAATTATAGGATGGTTAGCAATGTCCCTGGACTCCACTCATTAGATGCCAGTTGCATCTCCCCCTCCTCCTGATTTAGTGACAACCAAAAATGTCTCTAGACATTGCCAAATGGTCCACAAGGGACAAAAGTCCCCAGGTTGAGCACCATGCTACAGGCATAAATCTTAGGCCAAATCTTGTATTGGTATCAAGCTCACATGACAACATTCTCTTTATTGGTGCCTAGTTCTCATTTTAGTCTGTCAATCATGAATTCTGCCTTTTGCCTTGCTCTCGCCTCTGATAAGGATACCACTGAAGTATCTTCCCTTCAATTTACCCTTGAGAATCTGCATATCTTTAACACATCCCTCGCCCATCTTATTCTTAGACACCTAGATACCCCCTCTAAAAATCCCCGGCTGGTTTTCCAAGGCCTTTGATATGTTCCCTCCCACAAATCCACCAAATTCAATAAATGATATGCTATTGACACAATTCAGAACATGACCAAAAATATAGAACCTTGGTATAATGGATATTTTAAGCTGAAGGAATTTGAGAAATGGCAGGTGCAGGAAGGAATCTCTAACCTTTTTGTCCCCTTAGGCAGGTCATAAGACCTTCATGTGAGTGATACCCTCCCCCACACCTGAGGAAAGGGGCATCCTTACGGTCAAAGACAGAGGGACGCTGAAGGGGATCTGAAAAGAGAGGCCTTGCTAAGTTTCTCCTACTTTGCCAATCTCAGCTCATACTCCTTTTCTCCATGACAATTTTCCACGACTTTTCACTCCTCATCAAACCTAGTAGAAAAACACTCAGGATTAACTGTTTCTTTGGGTCTTCATATCCTTCTGGAGGCTCTTATATCACGTAAAAACTTATATAAATTGGTATGCTACTCTCTTATTAACCTGTCTTTTGTCACTACAATTTACAGGGCCCCAGCCAGAGTACCTGGGAAGACAGAAGAAAAAAAGAATTTTTCCTCCCCTACAATATTATACTGTCACAGGAATACTGTCATTTTCTTAATACTGGGAGACATACGAGCATAAGTGGTCAATGAATAATTATTACTACACTCCTCTCCAGATAATAAAATGGAAGATTAATACCAAAACCTTCCCTTACCCCCCTCAAATCCCTTTGTTTGCAATATTAAATTAAAACGAGTTTTCCAGATTTCTGTTTGAAAAGAAAATGAAATTCATTTCAACAGTCTTTAGCCAAATTTTTGGCAAGCAAACTCAAAACTTAATCACACAAGACATTAAATAGTATATTAGTCACTCGACACAAGTTAAATTTATAACTGTTAAATTGAGAAAGCCATAATCAGAGAAACTACAAAATATCTAAAGTATAAGCTGTAACACCGTTTAATAAATATGACATGCAAAATGCCAGCTATAGAAATCGCTGATCCGTGGCATTTGCTCAAATGCCTGCACATTAAAGATAAAGCTTTTTTTTCTTTTCTTTAAGAATGCATTAATTGTGGTGTAATTGTGTTTCTCTTAGGCAACCCAGCAGCTGTGGTTCCAAACATGAGGCTTTGAGAAATACATTTAAATGAATATTTAGAAACTTTTTTCTAGCAATTATATTTAGCAACTGTAGCAGATGCCTCTGCTTTTGTAGTGTTAGCTGTGTCATTAATTAGAGTCCCTCTTTAATCATGCTGTCCCCAGTCACTTGTCTCTTAAGTGGACTACCACCACACTCAGGAGAGAAACACAGGTCTAACAAGTCTATTACTAAGTTATTTCAAAAGTCACAAAAACATACACAAACCATAAGCACTCAACGTTCATAACCTCAGATTTTCCCAAAGCAACTACGGACTCATCTGAAATTGAGTTTTTTATTATGTTCTGAGCATCTCAATGGGATATTATCTTGAATACCACCAGATAATTTCTATGCATCTTTTACAGCCCAGTTACTCAGTGTAGGGTTCACAGACCACCAGGCAATAGCACAGAATCCTCAGCCTCGCTCCTAAAACTGATTTAGAAGCTCTGGGAGAAGTCTGGAAATGCATATTTTTGACAAGATCTCCAGGTGATATTTAGGTGCCTTAAACTTTGCAAACCAAACCTATAAGACAATTTAGGTTCACGCTCCCTAGGAAACCCGCTTGACCACTCAAAGCTAGCTAACATGCCCACCTTTGCATTTTCAAGGGACTCTGAGTTCTCTGATATCACTGCTCTTATTCTCTGCAGTAGGATTGATTTAGTGATTTCCTCCATCTTCACTTTAAACGACATAAAGACAGTGTCATAGATTTATACCATTGTCCATGCTTAATTGATAAAAGGTAATCAGTAATTAATTGATTGAATAAACACTGTCTGCTTTCTCATACTGAGAGTTAGGTTGCAATGTCTTGGGTTTTGCCCTGAATACCAAAAATATTTGCCGAATTTGAATCATAAAGCAGGTTTAATATCATTTACACATACAATATTTATAGCCACCTTTCATTCCTCGATCCTAATTTCCACTTTGTAGTTTAATATATTTACATTATGTACACTATATACATTACACTATAGTACAGACATTACATTAGATTTTGGAGAAGCTCCATTTAATTCCTAAAGATTGAAGAGTTTTGAAAAATTCCTGGGGTATGAGGAGGTCATATAGACTGGAGAGGAAAAAATCGAAATTAAAAATATTGCAAGGCTCAGGTCAGGAACTAGATTTGCAAAATAAAAATGAAACCATCCACTACTCAGGAAATTAAAAAGAGTTGGTTATAAACATGAAAGAAATGGGGGAGAAAAAAAACTCACAAAGCTTTACCCTTTCAAAGGTCTGAGTTTTTTAACTTCCTGGACATCTTATATTACAAAGAGAAAAAGAACTCAAAAACTTTATAGTCCTGAGCACTCTCAAAATTCCTTTTTTCTCAATTCCAAGTTCTGGTGGATATATTGTCTCCTCTCTATTGTCTGTATGACTCAGAACAAATGTGAGCACCTTGAAAGCTGATCTTTCCACCAGCCTTGGGATCCCATTTCCTTGAGGACCGTCCATCATCAATTAACCCCTCTCCTACCATAACCTTAAACCTTTTCCCTCCAGTTCTTCCCTTCAAATTGGCCTAAAATGTACTCATCTGTACCACTGAAAAGAAACAAAAGTTTATTCATCTGTGTATTTCACAGTTCTGCAAACATTTTCTATGAAGGGCCAAATAATAAATGTCTTCAGTGCGTACCCCAATTCCTTCAACTTTCCTGTAGACAATAGGTTAAAAAAATGGGCATGGTTGCTTTATGATATAACTTTATTTATAAAAAAGTACACAGCTAGAAGTGGCCTGCAGGCCATAGTTTCCCAGTCCCTGATATAATGCGCAAGGCTCTGTCTCATGGCAACTGTCACTTAATCTATAAACTCTCCCTTATGTTACTACCCTTGACCCTGGAATCCTGACTTCTACTTACCACTTCTAACACTGTACTCTCAAAAGTCATCAATGGCCACCAACCTGCCTGATCATATTACCTGTTTCAGTCTTCATTCTCTCCAGTTTGAAATATGCCCTGTCTTCCTAGAAAGCAAAGCTCTACTATTCTTTTGATTTTTAAATACTACTTCTAAATCTCCTAATTGGCCATTCTTTTCCCACCTCGCCCATTTACTATGAGCATTTTTCAGACTCAGCTTTTCCATCTGCTTTTGGGATGTGTTCTGGGTGATCTCATTCATCATTCACCTACCACTCCTGCCAGAATCTTCTCAAAGATCCAGTTCGAAGCCCGTGGACTTCAGCTTTCTGTTCTCCCATTGCACCATGGGTACATATTGAATTATCACTAAATTTTCCCTGAATTATGGTCTGTTATTCCCTAGTGTGTGCAGGGATGGTGTTACTTTGCAGAGGAAGCCAATCATAAGAAAATACTAGGTCTCATAAAAGATGAAATTTATAATTGCAAGGCATCATTGATTAGGATGAAAAAAAATAAGGATCTGAGGATGCTGTCTTCCTAAAAAAGGGAAAGAATGCTGAACACGAGGATATCCAACTTCCAGTAATGACTAGTTTAATTATTTATGTCAGTCTTCTAGATAAAAACACCAAGAAAAGTGTAAACAAACAAAAAAACAGAAATTATATAAATAAAATTACAGAAACTGAATTTAAAAACTCAGCAAACAGGTTTAACGGATCTGCTAGAGACGAAGAAAGAATTAGTGAACTGGATGATAAAATTAGAAAAAATTATCCAGAATATAGTACAGAGAGATAACATGTTGATAAAAACAAAAGAGAGGGTAAAAAGATAGAGAATCCACTTACAAGACCTGACCTACATTTTCTAATGATTATTGAACAGAGGCAATATATGAAGAGATAATAGCTGAGAATATTTTATGGTGATAAAAGACGAAAATCCACAATTGCAAGAAGTCCCCAAAAAATCATCAAAGAGGATAAAATCAATTAAAAACTTAAAATACATATATAATCTAAAGTAACAGCAGTAAAATAGAGATTGTCTTCAAAGGAATTACATTTACAGTTAAAGCAGACTTCTAAACAGTAATGGAAATTAGGAGACAGTAGAATAATACACTTAATGAGTAGAGAGAAAATATCTGCCAAACTAGAACAATAAACAAAAATACCTTTCAAGAATAAAAACAAAACATACACATTTCCAAGTAAATGAAAATAGGTTACCATCAACAGAGTTACTCTAAATGAAATTCTAAAGCATGTATACAAACTGAGTTTAAAAAAAAAAAAAAAAGAGGGAATGAGAGAGAGAGAGGACATACCGAAGAAATTTCTAAGATACAAAAAGTAAAGAAGAGTAAGAACAGTAAAATTTTGGGTAACTAAATGCACACTGATTGTATCAAGCCAAATTCATCTTATCCCGTGGGATAAATTAAAATACACAATAATACTAACAACAGAATATACGTTTCTAAGTGAGGAAATGAACAAATCTAATTTAAATATTCTGTTTACTCCATGGTTTGAAAATGAAAGTATTATCTTAACATGTCCGTAGCTAATAAGTCATATTTTATTTTCTATAGAAACCAGTAAAAAAAATTAAAATCTGCCAAATCAGCTACAATTTTAACATCATACCCATACCCAGTGCTGATGGCAGGGGGTGAACAGATATGTGGGAGTATAAAGAATCTTGCCCTGGTAGGCACAGAGCCTGACCCCTCTCAAAAAAATAAATAATGCGACAAAAAATAGAAAAGGAACATGGAATCACTGAGACAAGTACAAGGCACAGAATAAGATGGTAGATTTAAAACCATGCATATGTAATATCCATTATTACATTAAATGTAAATGAAATAAATGCTCAAGTTAAAACATAAAATAATATTAAACATTTATAATTTCAAAATTATGCTGCTTGTAAGAGACATAAAATTCAAGACTATAAAACAAAAGTTAAAGGTTAAATAAAATATAAGGAAATCTGGAGAGGAACATCTATCTACCAGCAGAATTAGAGTGGAAATTTTAACCTACTTATGGATCTTCTTCCTTGTTGGGCAGATAAAGACTTCTGGTTATATCAGGGTATGCTATTGCTCAAGTTGAAAACGGTTACCCATTATAACCAACTTCTCACATTAAGGCAATGTAGCTGCATTGGCTTGGAGATTATATAGCTTTATAAGCAGTCACTCCACACGAATGCTATTTTATGCTGAATATATATAGCTCAAGAAAATCTACTGATTTCATTTAATGACAATATTCACTGGAGGGAAGGTAGCAAATTATACTGATGATAGGTACTGCGTTTTATTTTAACATTCTCACTTCATATTTTCTGAGGGATTGAATAGGACAAAGACCAGTAAGGGGTTATGGGCACAGATATCCTTTCTGATCCAATCAACAAATCTTACACTAAGAGGATAGATAGGCAAGACTGTGTCAACAGAGCAGAGTAAATCAAGAAGGCCAGAATACAACGCAAGGACGTCAAACCTGAAGTCTGCTCTAACGAACCCTATCAAAAAGACAGCATGTTTTTGTGCACTGGAATTACAGTATGGTAATTTCCTTTCACAATAAATATGCTCAGAAAACAGATAATCTTATCCGCATGCCCCATTCTTCAGTTCATTCACCAAATATTTAATTTGGACCTATGACCAGGAGCTCGGTATACAGTGGGTAGCCAAGAAGATGGTTTGTACCATCATGGTGTGCACAGCTTAGTAAATGATCAAATTTGCTGATTTTTACAAAATCATTTCTCATTTCAAAAACAAATTTAATTCCTAATGAGTAGGACAAACAAAGTTTCAAAAGTTTTAACGTTTGGTGCAAGTCTTCCATTCCAAGAGGCAAAAAAACATTAGGCGTCAAGGGTTTCTAGGTCTTATTTTTTTATGACTATCCATGAATGGTTTAAATTTTAACCTCTAAGCAGTGAGAGTGACTTTCATTGTATCTATGAGAGATAACTAACTCTACGTAGAGAATGTTTCCAGATTTCAGAGGGAGCACAACAGGGGCACATAGTGACTCAAACAGGACCTGGCTCTGAGCATGAAAGGCTCCCTAGAGCAGGGATGGCAAACTACAGCCCATGGGCAAAATCTTATAGCCACCTTCTTTTATGAATTAAGTTTTATTGGAACATAGCCATGCTCATTCATTCATGGATAGTCTACGGCATACACCATGTCAGAACGGCAGAGTTGAGTAGTTGCAACATGGATCAATTGGCCCACAAAGCCAAACATACTTATTACATCGTCCTTTACAGAAAGAGTTTGCTCTAGAGGGAATCCAGGAAGAGGCTTTCTAGGCCATCTGGAAAATGGTCGTAGCCTCCACGCACAGACAGATGTGGAACACAGCTGGACGTGAAAGGCCTTTTCTGTGGCTGGTGCCCACCAGTCTGTCTCCCTAGAGCGGGCTAGACTGTTATTTAATAAAGAATTTTATTGGTTGAAAATACTTACCTGCACCTAATTAAACCATCCCCACCTTGCTTCCTTATTTAAATGTCAACACAGTTGATAGGCCACCTCCACTGTACTGCTGAGATGGGATCAGGCACAGCTCTGAAGGGGACACTTTATTCCCAGTTGTTTCCAGGAGCTTGTCTGCTGCCTTCAAGTGAAACTTGGTCTCTTTGTCATTCATTCCCCTACAGTGTCTGTCGTGGCTCTCCCTGCGGGTTCATCAGGAAGTCCCAAAGTACTGTCAAGACATTTGCTCGATCAAGAACTAACTGTTCGACTCAAATGCACAAGTTCCAAACACAGCAAAAAGGCCATGTGTGAAACCCAAAATCCACCTCTTCAGGACCCAGATGTACACACAGAAATGAAAAGACAATTTCATGAATTCTCGGTGTTCGGAGCAATAGAATCCAAATAGCATTGAAAATTAGCTAGCAAGCATCAAAATTTTTCGGTTATAATGACCCTGAAATGACAAAGCTTCCAATAACTGCAGACTGCGGAATCTTTTGGATACAGAATGGCTTCTGTGTGGGCTCAGCAATGACCTTGGTGAGACTGTATTTATTTAACTTTCATGGAGTTAAAAGTAGATCTATACAGAATACAGGGTGGATGTTAATGAGATGCAGAGGATCTCAGAATGTGAGTACCAAAGGGGAGTCCTTGTCTTTCTATAGGTGTGAACAAAGGAAGCAGAAGCAGGCCAGAAAATGCTAGGACCTGAGAAGCCGTGGTAAATTCTGCCAAAACTCATTTGTCATCGAAAATCGAATGGTCATCCAGACACCGTGATCATCCTCCACTTCCGTTACTATAGCATCGACCACACACACAGCCTTACATATACCTGCTTTGAAAATTCAGAGCTCTAACCTCTCTTCTTTATCTGAGTCCTCATCCAATCCTATGCCAAGCTCTGGGCTCTGCCTACCTCATAATAAAGTGCTTCACATTTAGCTCTAGCTTGTTCTCAATGGCCTCTAGTCAAGACTCGCTTGCCTTTAACAAAACTATTACACTGGCTTTAATTTATTTTTTTAAAACTTCTAATGACTTAGAGTATTATACTAAGACAGTGTTATTAAAATGATTGGGGAAGTTTCATAGAAATAAACAAACTCTGCAGACCAACACATTTTTACATATGGGTACACATATATGCACACTACTTCCAGCACCTTGAAAGACTCCTCACGCCCCTTCTCAGTCAATAGGTAAACCCTGTTCTGATGAAGAACACTACTGACTAGTTCTGCCTGTTTTTGAACTCCATATTAATACAATGATTGCTGCTGGATGTCTTTTGCTCAACATCGGTCTCCGAAATTCATCCAAATTGTTGCATGCAATGATAGAACGATTTCTTTTCATTTTGATATTTTCATCTAGTGGATGACTATACAACAAGTACTTATTTGTTTTACTGCTGATGGACATTTGAGTTGTTGCAGTTCAGGGCTATGAAATATATAACTCCACATCACAAATAATGCCAATGGTTTATCATCGATATGTAATAAAACTAGTCTCTTCGCTCTAACATCCAAGAGTTTCTGATACTGCATTTGATTGAGGTGTCCAGCCTTGATGACCCAGCACTACCATCCATGTCTGTGATCATTCAGCTAAATTCGATCTCACCACTGCTCATACACACCCCACTTACTCTCCACTGGTGGCCTCGGTTCTGGCAACGGTTTGGGTCCTGGATATCCACTAGCTACTGCATTCATTTATGCCTGTGAACAACGTCCACAAACTTCTAGGCTCATATGACAACAACAGCTCCAACAGGAAATCTTGAGAAAACACCGTATTTTTCATCTAGAAAGCTCATTCCATTTGAAGATTCTGTCACTATTTCCTTTGGCATGGTAGTGCGAGCCACTAGAACTTCATAATAATTACCTGAAGAACTGGGTGATACGTAGGATCAGCTGCTAGTCTCAATCATGCTTCTGGTACTACTTGTGCTATGTCCCGAAGGACATTGCTCTTTTGGGTCACTGGAATTTCATTTCTCCAGTAAACACTCAGATTAATAGTTTAATAGCGCAAGACAGTGGGAGAATTTGGCAAATCGAGAAGAAGTAAATTAGTTGGATGATATTCAGTTTTTGGTTAATTTTAATAAAACAGGGCTTTAAAAGACATTTTTTAATTTAAAAGGCATTTTGATTTTGCTGGGCATAATAAAGGAAAGAAAATAATTAAGAGGAAAGGAAACTGGTTACATTTAGCCTGAGTTCTCACAATAAATATTCATTCCTTGCTTCTTCCCTAGTTGCTGATCACTAGAGGCCCTGTGTGGAGACGAGTGTGGGGTGTAGGGACCAGAGACCAGAAACTGAGACCTCGGAGACCTCACAGTCTATTGGAGAAAATAAAGAAATAAATAAGAAAGAATAATCAGTGGAAATACTGGTTTTGACAAACCTTGGAGGATAAAGAAAGTATATCAGGAAAGCTTTTGGAGACAAACAAGAAACGCTCTCAGTATTTCTCACTGTGGAAAGAATTTCTGTAAAACTAGCCCGTGTCAATATAGAACCCATAATTTAAAACCAATTATTAGTTAATTTCTGTTGGGTCAAGCTTTAGGGAGATTTTTTTGAAGCACAGAATAAGTTTGTAAAATTAACAACCAAAATTGCCTACAAAAGTATAAAGTGGACATCCAGCTGAGGTGGCCGTTAGGGCCTTAGGTTTGTACTAGTCACCTTGGAACATGGAAAACGTCCCTAAGATCTCGGCATCACAGCTTTGTATGGTAACCTTATACAGGAATTGGCATACATTATGCTAAAAAGAATTATGGAGAGATTTCTATCATTAAATCATTTCAGTATTTGGCTGCTCAGGACACTTCAGGACATTTATGAAGATTCCTACATAGGACTTTAGACTGTCATCACCATTACACTCTTGGGACAGTTTTAGAATTCCCTCTTACTCTTCTTTGATCAATATGTCTCTGGGGCCACTTGCCTGTCACCTGAGAATGCATTTCACTTCTCTATTGATTCTGGGAGATCCTTGAGTGTCATATAAATATTCTTTCCAGAGGCTTTGCCAACTTGCAGGAACGTTCCGAGTTCACCTAGCTCCCTGCCTTTGGGCACGGGCTAACTGTGAGGCAGGACACCAGAGATGATACCAACCCTCACGTTGCTCTACCTCCAACATGTCCCTGGCCTCTCACTAATGGAGCTGAATTTCAGCAAGTTAAATATGCAGGTGATGCTACCTCTGTGCATAAAGTCGAAGAAAAATCTTTACAAAAACTGTTTTCTTACTGAGGAATTACCCTGAAGTCAGAGTGTGCAAAGAAATTTTTTTGTCATCATCTCTACCCATACTTTTGGAGTGGGCAGTAATAAAATGATATGATGGTACAGTAAGATCTAATCTGCAATGTTCATATTTTATTGATAGTCACCCAATTAATAAGGTTCTCTATGAAATATTGTTCTACAATAGATTGTATCATGTCTTCATCATGAATAATTCATTTCATATGACACACATCAAGTCAAAATTCAAAATTGGGCACCAGACATCTATATTTTATATATGATTGTAAAATAAAAATTTCCCAGGGTGGCTTCCACCTCAAATGAATGAGTGATGGGAGGGGCTGCCCTAAAACAGTTTCACTGGGCAGAGGCAGGCAGTGGAGCTGCCAGTCTCTACTGATAATGAACGGTGACTGTAAATCTACGCCTCCATATCCCCATCAACTTACTTTCTTACGTATACCATCTCAGAAACAAAAAGATTGGGTTTGTATTATAAAAGGCTTAAAAAGCAGTGGTCCTCATCCATGGGTGATTTTACTTCCAAAGGGACATTAGGCAATGTCCGGTGACGTTTTTGGTTATCACAACTTGGGACGGGTGAGGCTACTGGCACCTAGTGGCGAGACATCAGAGATGCTGCTAAATATCCTACAATGAACAGGACGGACTGACCCCACAGCCGAGCTAGCAGGACTCAAACGTCAATAGTGCAAAGGTGGAGAGAACCTATTTTATTCTACTGCTGCCACTCCAGTTGTGCAAGGCTTTTGGGTAACGGGCCACAAATCCCTTCTCAGTTTCCCATTATCAGAATTAGCAATGTAGGACCTAGTACACCAGAGATGATATTTGGTGTTGACACCCTAATAATAAACTGGCATCATCGTTTTTATTTTCCACAAGTATCAATAAGTCAGTCACATGCTACATTGTGAGGAAAGCCTCCTAGCTGTAGCTGTATGAGTTTCTCACTAACAGACAAGGTACCAACGATCGGGTTCAGAGTTGACTTCCTGTGTAGAAGCTTCTACACAGAATACTTTAAAGAATACTCAACTTGGACACACCGGTCTTATGTTGAAGAAAAATGCACTGTTTGCATTTAATTAACCTTTGACACTGTTAGTACAAGTGAAGTTTGATTTTGACCTAAGCCTCTTCCTCTCTAAAATCGATTTTTCTCTATAGCAATCACTGCATTTTGGCTACTGAAAGATCTATTTTTGGGAAGCTTTCTACCCATGTTGCTACCTAACTTATCAGCCTAACTTATCAATTTATAAATTCCTCTATTTTTCTTTCCCTTTTTTTAAACTACTATTCTTCTTATTTGGGTTACTTACATGAATCCAACTAATAAAGAGGGAGAAAATAGCAATTAAAGGCCTAAATAAAATTGCACTAAAGATTATGATTTAATACACTGATGGGATATTGGTTAAAATCAGAGAGATGGGTGTATATACACACACATATATACATCTCTATACATTTATAGGCATCAAACATACTATAAGCTTATAATTTATCATTTGTGCTATATACTAAATTTATCATTACAAGTTCATTTACCTTCAAATTAAGATGGTTAATATAAAAACAAAACTATGATCTTTATTTCAAATTAAATCTCGAATAATGTCATTGTTATTATAACTGATTTTACCTTCCTTCATCTGCTTACCTGACCTGTCTAAAATCAAATGTTCATTTTCTTCCTTCACGGCACATGGGAAAATATCTTGATTTCATTTTTAATGTAAATTATTCAGATTTTATCTCCTTTAAAGTTCTTGCTTAAAATAACATTTTACTATTAACGTTGAGTAAAGAGATTGAAATTCTGCAGAAAGAAAGTCTACTTTTTGGAAGTACCTATCACTTGGGGCCAGTGAGTTGATTCCAACAAATGTTGTTTGGGGGAAAAAGTGTCTCTGTTCTCCTTATGTCCCCACGAGGGCACTGCAGACCCTCCCCTTCCCTAACATCCACAAAGTTGATTACATTGGGGGTGCTGGAACCCTTTAACCAAAATATACGTATTCTGCCAGTGTCGGTGTGCATTCCAATCCCTGAGATGCACTAGTACCTGATGTTTGGCCCTTGCACATGAGTGGCCAATATGTATATGAAATAATAATATCAAATTACAATTTTTGGTGCAAAAGTTGAGTTTGTGTAGTGTGTAGCTTTGGTGGTATTTCACGGTTTCAAAGGCTTTGCTGAAAAATAAGGATCATTGACTATAAGTGAAGAAATGATTCACAATATAAGAATTGCGGACTTCCGAAATACTTGTTAAATAAAATCTATAAAAGGATTTTATAATGAGTAAGCTCATTAAGTAATAGCAACATTTATGAAGATTTTTAGAAGCGAGGCCGCCTATGATCCAAATCTAAGGAATAGAATTTCATGCAAGAGCTGCCATGATAAACTCAAGAAAGTGTTTAGTATCTGGGCACAGCCCTCTTCATCTGGGCCTCCTTTGAGCAAACAGAGGACTAGCCCTTCTTACAAATGTCACTTCGCTTTTCTTTACCTCTAACAGGGTGCTAAGGACAGTGATTCTTCATGAGATTTTCTGAGTATTAAATGAGACAGTGTACCTTATGTGTTTAAATAATTCCTGACACATAGCAAAGCAGTCAATACATGATAATAATAAATTATCTAATGGCTAATAATTATCTAATAAGTCATCTGGTTTGAGCGAGAAAAAAAAAAAACTGTTGTT
Source organism: Eidolon dupreanum (assembly GCA_028627145.1). NCBI lineage: Eukaryota > Metazoa > Chordata > Mammalia > Chiroptera > Pteropodidae > Eidolon > Eidolon dupreanum. Next base: position 2,846,124 of record CM053505.1, on the reverse strand, counting down.
GAGGAGAATTCACACAATAAACGGCGTAAAAATTTCCAGGCTGCATGCAAAACATGGATGCAGAGCAATCAGGGCTCAAGAAATGAATGCAGGAGGGGTAACCAGTCCATGGCAGGATGATATCCAAGCAGCAGGCGCCTGTCGTTTTACTATGGTCTCTTCTATAAATGCAGGGAGCTTATTCATAAGGCAAGAAATGCTTGATGACACGTGGGGGGAAAGCCCAGAGATACAAACTACATACAGTGAATACAGATAGGCTTCGCCTACTTTAAATTGTCGCAATGAAGCTTGACTCGCTTATCATATCCTTAAGGATCTACTACTTTAAATTTCACTCCAAAGCCAAAAAGCTCATAAAGAGCTTCCATTATTATTCATCGGATGCAGCGTCTGACACTTACCAAGGATATTTCGCAAGTTAGCAGAATTTGACCTTAAATATTCATTGAGCATCTACTATATGGCCAGCAACACCGCAGCCAAAGGAGCAAGTGTCCTTGGGAAGCGCAATGCATGAAACTAACAAATGTGTCAGCACAATACTATTGGGGAGCACTGGTGAGAGCTGGTGTTCAGGCTGAGGCTTGCACGATACGCCACAGTGGGAAAGGAGGAGAAAAACAACCCAGACAGAGGAGAACCTGCAGGAGACAGCAGCATGCCTGCATCTGGCATGGGGATGGGCACAGGCATGGGATGGTGTGGAGGGCATGTGCGAACCTAAAGGGGCAGGTTGGGACCAGATGATGAGTGCTCCTTACATGCTCCGCAAAGGAGTCTGGACTTAAACTCGAGGCCAGTGACAGGCCAGTCAAGGTTTTCAAACAAACAGAGAGAGAGAGAGAGAGAGAGACAGAGACAGAGACAGAGACAGAGACAGAGAGAGAGAGAGAGAGAGAGAGAGATGCTCTGATTTGCTCGTAGGACCGGCACAGTGCACGTATGTGGGAGAAACTGTTGCCAAGGTGCCAGCCATAAGCCAGTTGTGATGAGTAGGGAGGAGGTGGCGATGCCTCAGCAATGACAGAGCCCGCTGGCGTAGAGAATTAGTGACAGATTCAAGAAGCAGAAACTACAGGGCTTCCTAGCCATTGATCATGGAGCATGAAGAAAAGAAAACCGTCAAGGACCACAGACACGTCTAGCCTTGGAAAACCAAGTGGACAGAACATTCCTGCTCTGTTCATGGATTAAGAAAGAGGGGAAGGAGGGGCGGGAAGGAGGGGCAGGAAGGCAATGAGCCAGGAGGAGTCATGTCAAGATTGAGAGGCCGGCAGGATAGGGAGGTGGAAGGAGGTAACTGACATGCTCACCTCTTCTGGCCCCTGAATCCACTCATCTCTTCCAACTCAAAACGTGCTACAGGGTTCCCTTCAATTAAGATCCTGGGGCTCTGATCTTCCAGCAGTACCACCAGCTCATCCTCACTCCCATCCCAAGACAGTTTTCCATCTCACTGCTTGTTCATCAATTCCCTATTGAGATTTTATTTTATCTTCCAGTCCCTATTAGTTTAGCTATTACTTTTCAGATCACCTAGCAATCACTTCAATCCCCCGTGCTTTTCTCATATCTGTTCATAATTTAAACACCACATACCAGTGTAGAATTTGTAAAGCTGAATAACATCTAATGTATCCTTCAGTCCAAGGTGACACTTTACAAGTAGAAACAAGTGAAATCCAGAAAGGATGGCTTAAAGTCCATGTCACCTAACTCTTATTTCCAAACTCCCCTTCTGCTTCTGAATTTCATTCATTCATTCTGCAAACACTTGTCCCCATGCCTTTCCGCCTCCGAGATCTCAGAGGCACCCCACCCCCTTCACCATTGATCAAAGCATTAGGGGCTGCCAGAACAACTGACACAGCATGGCATGTGTTCCCACCTTCTATTGTCCTTCTTCTTGTCATTTAACACTGAAGTCACTCACAAAGTGAAATCTTAATTAGTGCCCCAGGGCCCATGCCAGAGAATCCAAACTATTTGGTCTTGAAAATCAGACCCCAACTTGGCTTTTCAGATGCAGCAACACTAACCCCCCCTCACTACCCTCCTCTGAGCCATTCTACCAACTAGTTCCTACAAGTCAGCAATGTCGTATCCTGATATCCTTTGTGCGACTTTATATTTATGATACTGTATAACCTTAACTTCGAAACTGTTATTTCATTTTTTACCTTTAAACATTTGGCTATTTTACCAGGTCCCTCTCAATTACCTTCTTTCAGAAATCCTTCTTTTCCTTTTGTAATAGAATTCTTTAATTGATTTGTTGAATCTTCTTACTTTGAATTCTTGCCTTTTTCTATGTTCTCATACCATTTTATCCACATTCTTACATGTATCTATTGCCAACATGGTTTACTTTTGTGTTGTGCAAAATTGAAAAATTCCAAAGGGCAAGGACTACAGTTTGTTCTTTTTTGTATTTCTCATGACCCATGATTATTTGTTTAGTACAATTAATATGATTAATCTTAATCGTAAATCATAAATGGAAGTGTTAAGAAGGTTGAACGGTGAAACAGAGAAGTGTCTTCAGGTACATTACACCTTTTGTCATTCCCAGCGAGAGAAAAGACTTCCCAGACCTATGACAAACAAGGCCTGGAGGCACGGAGAGAACAGGTACCCAGGAAGGGGCAGGGAAGTGTCCCTGGTGGGAGAAGCAGGGTGGGGAACCGGAGGAGGGGATTGGTTAGGACAGAGCGAAGGTGTCAGGGCCAAACCTGAGGGACACCTGAGAGAAGGAACCCAGAGAGTCAACTCCTTTTCTCTTCCACAGTATCTCTTCTCTCCCAACACGATCTTCTCACACACAAGGCACTGTTTTCCCCTACAAAGCTCTGATTTCTTCCAAAACGTCCAGTTCTCTCCCACAATTCTACCTACTCTCTCCCAAAATAATCAGTTCTTTCCCACAATTCCCAGTTCCATCCCAAGATACTCCATTCACCTTGACTTAACTTCTTTCCAAAAATTCTGTATTTTTCCGCACAATTCCGTCACACATAAATTTCCATTCTTTCCCATAGTTCTGTCCTCTCCTAAAATTCCACATCACTTCCATAATTCAGCAAGTCTCAAATTCTCAGTACTTCCCAAAACTCCTGTGACTCTCACAATTCCCTGTACTGTTTGTTCCACAATTTTCTCTTCTCTCCAAGAATCTTCTGTACCAAAATTCCTTATGCCTTCCCCTTCAAAAAAATCTGCATTTCCCCAAAAGTTCTAAATTCCGTCTCATAATCCTGTGCAACAATTCTCTGCACTATCTCACAATTCTCCATTTCTCCCACAATTCTCTAAACTGATCCCAAATTCTCTATTCTATCCCAGAATCTGCTTTACTCTTGTTGCCCACAATTCCCTGAACTAATCCAGGTCTCTATCCTCTCCTGCAATTATATTGATTCCCCACAAGTCCCCACATCTCCCACACTGTATTTCCCATAATTCCCAACACATTCCACAATTCCCTGTAGCATTGTACAATTCTATAGTTATTCCCGCAATCCTCCATTCTATCATATCCGAAAACTGTGGCTCTCCCAGAATTCTACATGTCTCCCACAAATTCCTAGCTTTCCTGCCATTTTCTCACAATCAACCATTTCTACAAATTACCCATTCACTCTCGAAATTCTCTGTTGTCATCCACAATTCAATTTTCATTCCAACAGTTTTCCATTCTCTCACAATCCCCAGTTCTCTACGAGTTGCCATTATCTCCCATAAACCCCTTTATCACACATTTTCCTGCACTGTCACACAATTCCATCTCTCCCCAAATTCCCTGAATCGTTCCATAAGCTCCGGTATCTCCCACATTTCCATGTACTGTCCCATAATTTTCCATTCATACTCACAATTCTCTTCTTTTCTACAAATCTCTTGTTAGCCACAGATCCCTTCACAGTCCCATGATTTTTTTCCCCATAATTCTTTCTTTGGTCTCCAATAATACCCTGTACTGTTCTCTAAGCCCAAATATCTCCCACATTTCCATGCACTATCCCCAAGTTGTTCTTTCCCATAATTCTCTTGTCTACCGCAACTCCCTGCACTGTCCTGCAATTCTATTTTTTCCCATAATCCAGTGGTTTCCCACAAAACCCTGTACTATCTCAGAATTCATAATTCTCACAATTTGTAGTATTTCCCGTAATTCGTCCCCTCCCACAATCCCGTGAACCCACAATACTTTTTCTCTCACAATTCCATTGCTCTTCCACAAGTCCTGTTATCCCTCCCATCTTGTCTCCCATAACCCCCTCTTGCCCCACTATTCCATTCCTTTCCCACACTATCCCGACTCCATCTTCTCTGATAGTTCTAATTTTCTCCCATAATTTCCTATATTATCCCCAAATTCTCTTCTCTCCCTACATTCCTTTCATCTCCCACAATTCCCAGTACAATCCCATAATTCTCCAATTCTCCATTTCCTCTCATAAGTCTACTCATCTCCCACAATTCTAAAATATATCCCACAATTCTCCACTCTCCCACAATATTCTGCACAAGCCCACAATTCTCCATTTTCTCCCATAATTCCTTCTCTCCCAAAATTCATTGCTATCTCCCAGAATCCTCTTTTCCCCTGCAGTAACCCAGTAGTCTATCCCACAATTCCATTGCTTTTCCACAGGCCCCACTTCTCCCACAACTCTCTGCCTCATCTCACAACTCTGGCTTCTTCTGCAGTAGTCTATTCTGTCACTTAATATACATTTTATTTCCAGAATTCACCATGCTACTGGCATCCAGTCTGTAGAGGCCAGGGTTGCTGCTCAACATCCTACAGTGCACAGTACAGTCCCTACAACAAAGAATGATCCAGCTACAAACTCAATCCCACATGTCAACAGGGCCTGCTCTAAAGAAAATGGTTTTTAAAGGCTAGAATTAATTCAAACAGTGTTTATTGAGTGTCTACCATATGCAAAGTACCACCTCAGGCAGTGGGCACTGCTAGCCCTCCCAACTAAGTTTTCCACAATCCTCAGAAACTTGAAAATATGAAATGTTGACATCTGAGAACTACACTTTAAAATATGTAAATATATTAGAGCAGAGACATCCAAACACTCTTGAAGCAGATAAAAGACTCCTAGACAGAAGAGAAAGAGTTAGAAGAGACCAATACCTGCAGAGAAGGAGGGTGGCCTTAAGAAGAAGGGTTAGTCATCTGAAAGATGAAAGTAAATGCTAAGCAAAAAAAAAAAAGACCAAAAAGAGAAAGGTACAGAGAAGAAATAATGCAGTCACATTATTAATAATTATTTATTTTTACTCAATGAATACCTCACGAAAATTCTACAAAGTTGTTATCATTATAAAGAAACAGATCTTTCTTGAAGGCAGACCACAGCAGAGACCAGTCGCTCACTGGCTAGAAGACAGGCTTCCTTCACAAAAACAAAATATCCTTTTCTTGATAGGTAAAGTGATACGATTACACAGTCAACTGTCAACACTTAGAACCCTATTCTGACTCCAGACTCACCAACGTAGCTATTTGATCATTTAGATTCCCCTATAGATTCTATGTAAGAAAACAGTAAGCAGGACAAGCTTACATGAACTTCCAGTTGACTCAAGAGTTTTCGTTATACTTTCAAAAAATGGAAGTCTAATGATAAGTGAACTTATTGTATAGCTTGCCTATAGGGAAAGAAGTTAGCGAAATAAGAGTGAATATTCTGGGCTGTTTGAGAACTGTGTTTGTTTCTAAAGGTACATTCATACATTGACATTTCAATAGAAACATGTAAATATAATCTGTGTGTTTACATGAATAAATAAAATATGTAAATTTATGGTTCAGTTCTATGAACTTGATTAATGGCATTCCAACTCTGAGAGGCCAATGTCTGCTAAGTATGAGAATAAAATCTGATTCTCAAACTATATATCTGAAGACTATTTCCTTGATCAGGGCTATCGCCTAGCCTTCTGACTACACTTTTTCATTAAAACACATACTTACCAGGAACTGCACTGAAGAGTGAGGATACAGGGATAACTAGGGTGACACGGTCCCTGCTCCAATGCAGGTAACCTTTTTACTGGAGGTGGCCCCGACCTTATCGCTAACTTTGGCAAATTAGATCAAAGACATCACCGGAAAGATTATACAGCATCTGGTGAACTCCAGATGACATACACACATCACATATGGGGTAATATTGTGGCTAAAGACGTTTCATTTAACTGCTACATGACAAGCATAAGAAAACCCAGTACAAAGCTGTGTGTGTGTGTGTGTGTGTGTGTGTGTACACACCACTATGGGTTTATGATCGTGTTTTTCTAAAGTGCTTAATATTCACATAATGTTTCAAATACTTCCTTTAACAAATTTAATTATGCAGATCTCATGGTTCATCTTCTAACTCCTTTTGGGTTTCATATTTATGTCCCTAATTGACGTACAAGAACTAACATTACCTTTTCGGAAGGGCATCTTACTTCATCGAGTGGAAAAATAGTCTTCATACCTTATTCTAAGGGATCTCAGAATTCTGGGGATACCCATTAGGACCACCTGAACAAACAAGGGGCTTTCCTCAACCCCACTACCATACGTCTTCTTGCAAAAGAGCAGTTTCGTAATGTCTTGTTTAAATAACAGATTCTGGGGCCTGATAGAAAGAAGAAAGAGAGGAAAAAGATTTACAGAACACTGATGCACAGTGTAAACTACTAATTCAAAGTACTATGCTTTATACCTATTTTTAGTATGTAATCACCACATGGACCAGTGAGGACCCAATATATACTTCCTGATTAATTAGTCTGTTCTTTCTATACATTTAACACATTGCTCTAAGGGCATCTCTATTTTTCTTAATCAAAGAAATCTTTAATGAAAATGAAATTTATTGACAAATACATATTTAATCAACTTTACCTAAGGAGAAAGTTTGTAACGTAATCCTGTTGAGTAATATACATGACAATAGAATCCAATTGAAAGATAAAAGTAAAAATATTTAATTCACAGCACAATTAATACTAAATGTTGAATACAATTTTAAAAACATTGCCACGTGAATTCTAAAACTAAAAATACTTACAAATCACAACAGTTCATTTGTACTGAATTCAAACTAAATTAGCTATTATTAATTTCTACGTCAGTGGCTTTGGCTTATGCATACAAGGCTGTCAGTCTTAATTTCTTAGTTCTTCTTGTTGTACAACAGTGGCCAGCCATTACAACAAGAATGATTTTAAGAAAAGGCAATGAACAAATTAAATGTAGAAAGATCCATCCAGGGTTTCTGTGACTATTAAAATGGACAGTGACACTACAAATGAATTAAGATATAATTCTTTCTTGCTATTTCAAAGAATGAAACGATTTGCATATTTATTCTCTGCCACTGGATTTCAAATTGTTCCCCTTCTCCAGGCGGTAATTTACATCACCACTTGTCACACTGCAAACGGACTCCCCTGAAATAAATCTATTTACCAGATCTGATCTATTTCTCCGACATAAATCTTAGGATTCTGTTCCCCAGCCTGCCTTTCCAGACTGTTATATTCTTTTCATTGTAAGCTGCCAGCTTAGCATTCTAAGTGCAAAGTTCTAGAAGTACATATTGGAATCAGTCGAAAATATAGTTTAAATTTTCATAACAAGAGACCACATATACTAAGCATGAAAAATGTGCTAAGGGATGGATAGAACAAGAATGCAGTCACCGTTTCTAACTTTCATTTTAAAAATTCATGTTCTGTATTCCACAGAAGGATATTAAGATATATAGGTGTGCCAGTGCGTATGTACCCGTATACCAAAATCCTTTACATCTGGACTGGATTCACTGGAGAGAGTCAACATTTGGCTCAGTTTTTTCATTTAGACTCCAATACACGAAAACGACTGACACCTTTCACTATTGCCACGAATGTATGTTAAGAGACTACGCAATCTGAAAAGCAAGGTTTTAATATAATAATGCATATGGAAAAGTTGTTATTTAAATGGGCATATTCAGTTTGAAAACACTGAACCAGGTATGAGAAGACCCTGGTTCAAGTCATAGACTTCAATTTTTTTTACTATGATATGAGAAAGCAAGCTAATGACTCCACTTGTTTCCTCAACTACAAACTGGGTATAAAAAGAATTACCTTACACTATTGTCTTAAATCTAAGTCAAGTAATGACACACAAGTAACTTACACTGAAAAGAAATATTCGAATACAAAACTTCCATTCCACCACAATGTTGTGGTCCAGGTACTGAATTCATTGTTAAAACTTTAGAAATCAAGCAATAATAACAGAATATCCTGCCCTAAGCCACCACAACACAACCACTAATAGTAATAGTAATAATAATGATAATAATAATAATGATAATAATAATAATAATAAAACATCATTCTAATTTGTTATTTACTATGGCCCAGACAATGTTCTAAGCAGTTCGTATATATTAAACTCCACGATTCCTTTGAGTAGGGACTACTATTATTCCCATGTTAGAAATAAACAGAGGCCGTTTAAGGTTATGTAACTGTCTCAAAGTCATACAGCTGGTAAATTATTCACCAGAGAAGGTGATAATACAATGAGGAAAAGAGACATACTACATTGCAAGGTAAAAAGTGTCATAATGTAACTCTTCTGAGGAGACACTTGATGGTTTTGCATTTTCCAGACAGAAGTAGAGGAGTTAATAAGAGTCGATTTTCAGAAAAAGCTAAAGGAAGAAAGGCAAGAAATGTCATGGCATGGTTAAGAAAACTGTGGAACTTTCAGTGTGGCAATAATACAGGACGTAAAGGAGGACAAGCAGTAGAAGTGAGTGGAAGTGAGTGTCAAGGATAGAATGGAAGGCTAGAGCGATCCACTGGAACAAAATGGCAAAATGGGAGAGAAGGAAAGTGGCCCTGACGTCTGGGAGCTGGTGGATACTCAGCTGGGCCTGGATGCTCTCCTGTGAGACATGAACACTTCCACAGAATGGCAAAATCTGACAGGGCCACAAGATCCTGTGACCACAGTGGATCGAGGCAAAACGACTCTGCAATTATGGCTTCATACAGACAAAACAAGAACGTTTTCCAAACCATAATAATCCAACATCACTCTATCTTGGCTAATGTAAGTGACTGCTATTTCTTTACTAATTAACTTTAGCCTCAACTCATTCTTCCTCCTCATAGATAAGATTTAAAGATCCAGTCTGTTTATCCTGTCTGTAGTCATAGAGTTGCCCTTACTTCTGAAGTATCCAATTCGGAGCTGAATTCAGCTTCCTTGATCTCTCCCCCAGATCACTGAACACTAGCTCAAATCTTTAAATATGTCCTCTGTAATATTCTTTTCCAAAGGCACCCCATAGTTCCCCATAATGCGTATTCACCCTTGGTGCACTGGACAATAAACCCAACTTGTTCCACTTTAGGTATATCTCTGGTGGTGGTTGCCTGGAAATCATTTTTGCAACACACACACACACACCTATGACTCTGTATTCCCTAGGCAACAGAAAATAAAAGGAAGTTTTCAGGCACAGGCGTGAAATAACAACCATTGTTATAGGAATGTGGCAATGAATTGAGAAGAAGCTGATGGTATTAAGACTGAGGAGGAAGCAAGATCTCCTAGTAGAGAGGATGAGGATAGGAGGAAAGGAGACCAGACTTGAGACACATGCCCAAGGTAGGACTAAGAAGTGACCAGTGACTGAGGGAGAGAAGAAGGAAAGATCTGGCCAAGAGAATGACTGTGATGTCTATTGAAGAAATTAAGTGAACTTTACTAGCACCAAACTGAGTTCAGGAATGCAAGAAGCAGAAGTGGTTAGGGAGAAAAGATCAATCATAAGACTTGACAATTATAAAGATGATACTGCTATAGGATATCCAGGTAAAAAATGTCTTGTATTGGAAGTATGGATCTGGAGACTGGGAGAGAATCCAGGGGCAAAGATTGGAGAGTAATTAGCATATAAATGAAATTTGAAGCCTTGAGGATGCATAAGATCATCCTGGGATAGATTGTACTATGAGGCCCTAAAAGGAGCCAAGAATGATCCTTGGGGAATCATAACTTTGAGGCCCATAGAACAGCCAGCAAAGAATGATAAGTAGAGTCAAAAAAAGTATAAGGAAAATTAATACAACACAAAGAATTAGAAATCAGAGGAAAATGTTCAAGAAGTAAAATGTTACATGTTCAAAAAGTAAAATGTTATTGACTACTATTACAAAAAGGTTCAAGTAAGATTATGATGAAGGTCAAAAACTGGCCTTTGGACTTGACCTACTGAAGTCTCCTAAGAAAGCATTCAGAAGAGAGACAGGGGTAGGAAGGGACACAGGAGAGTAGAAAGGAGATTTTATTTTTATTTTATCACCCAAGGGGGAATGTGACCATGCTAGTTAATCATGCTGATACAGCCAGAGAGCTAGGAGGAATAAATATTTGAGAAAAGAAGTGACAACTCAAGTCACAAGATGGAGGCTAGGGAATAAACCCAGAGCTTTGGAAGGGATAGCATCACGAGAAAAAAGCTTCTTCCAAAACAAGCTGGAACAAAGTAAGGAGTCCACCTTGATGCAGTTACGGAACACATTGCCTGTTACCTCTCTGTGAAATGCAACATAATCTATTTGCATGTTTGTGCACAGGGGTGTTAGAGATTGGAGTGGGAGGCATGAAGATTATAATAAACAAAACAATACACAGGTACGCATACGCTTTGCTATCTCTACCATATAAATAATTTCAAATAACTTTGATCAACAGAAATATAGTATATGGGTACTACATGACATTGAGGAAAATAATATGTTTATGCTTCTCATTATTGCCTTTTCCCCAAGTGCCAAATATGTAAAATGCTTTACTGCTCTTAACAACTTATCACTATGGAGAACTGGCTTTCTTGTTAATCTGAAAAGCAAATGATAAGGTAATATACTATTGGCACTGTACGAAGCAATTTACATACTTAGGCAAGTTTAAGAGTTTTAACTTTCACTGTGAAATTATAGAAGAGAAAACTGAGGTTTGGTGAATTTAATCAATGGTAATACTGGTGAAGTGTCAAACCTAAAAAACGAACATACGGTTCTTGATTTCAAAACCTGGTCTCTTTCTTCTACCTTTGGGTGCTATAAATGAAATTAAGCCCAACCATCACAAGAGTCCTTCTAGAATGAAGATCATAATAAATTAGTCGGTAAACTCTTCACCTTTGCTCCATCTTGCTGATGCTAACACAGAAATCCACTTGATTTCTCTGAAGGTGGAGCTGCTGTTTTTGGTGACAGTGCTAGGCAATCTCCAAGCTGGACATTTCCCAGCTTGCTACTGAATTGAATGCTGACATTGCTGCATGACATGCATTTAAAGTCCTCTGTGATTCAGCCCTTGATGGCCTTCCGCCATGCTTCTTGCTACCAGTAAATCTCTGCATTCTGACAAGGCTCCCAAATGTGCCATGGTCACCTATGTCGCCAATTCTCAGCATACAATACTCATCTGGGAGTCTGACTCCACCCTCAACCCCCACTGAGCTTAAACTCTTCTTGGGATTTGGGATTCACCTTTGTCACAGGTCTTTAGGAAGGAAGCCTTCCAGACTCACCAGGACCTGGTTTAGCGGCTGCTCTTGAAGGCTCCCACTTCCCACTATTATTTCCCTAACTTTACAATTGGCTATTAACTTCTCCCCATCCCCCACACCCAATACAATCATTGCCCTAAAGGCAAACAACTGGCCTTGCTTTGTTCATCACTATATCTCCAATATCTAGACAGAGCCAAAAACGTACCAGACAATCAATATATGAACAATGTTGAATGAACACATTAAAGGATGGACTTTCTTTCATATCCTGCCTCAACTGCAAATCAATAAAGATACTATATGGACTGACCCATTCTCTCAAGTGTTCTTGACTTAGGCCAAGTCAGGATTGGTACCTCCAGACAGGGTATTCTGCCATACAGGCTCCAAGCTCCTAAAGACTAAGTATATCCCAGCTGTGAAATTCATTTCTACATTAGGCATAATGAAAAAAAAAAAATCAATGCACTAATTTTTTTTTCACTCTTTAGAGGACATCAAAATGTCATTCAGTAGACTCTCCACATTTTCTTAAACCCCAACATTCTTTAGCTTTCTGGTCAACTCACTGTTGTCTACAGTGACAAATGAGGCCCACCTAAATAAATCACAAGATATCATTCTCCACGTGGTCTACAACCAATTTAATCAAAGCTGTAGCAATATGAAATCCTTATAAGACACAAAAGGAGCAGAGGGGCCCTTGCATATGCCAACATTCTGCCAATCACAAAATTGCACTGTAATACACGAAACCTGCTCAAAGGCATAAGTGTATGTTTCGTAAGTATCACTCAAAAATTGTAGAAACCAGAGAGTTAAAAGTAACCTTTGAGATTTTCAGGGTATTGCATTGCCCAACACCATTCACCTCATAGCTGAGCTCTTGATCATATTACAGTTTCTCCAATTCTATGATATAGGTGCTTTTATTTTGCCCATCTTACAGATAAGAAAACGGGAATAGAGAAATGTTAAATTTCGCCAAGTTCATGCAGGTCGCGACATGCAGAGCCAAAATCAGAAAACAGTTCTGTGTTGTTACTCTCTTCCCCAGGCTGGGAAGGATAGGCCAACTCCAGTCAGATAAAACATATGCCTGATGGTGATGTCCCGCACACCAGAGCGGAAACACGTCATCACGGGCATCTGTGAGGGGTGGCGGGGAATGGGATGTGTTTTACCTACGTTCCATGTTGAAAATACTTAGGCACAGAGACGGACTCTAAGGTGAACATAAACTGGCAGGGTGGTATTGCTTTAAGCTTAGGCTCTGCCCTGTAAGTTTCATGAATGTACGTATAGACTATGTGGCTATTTCAGCTTTCCTCAGCCCTGCCTACAACACTTTGAGAAAACGCATTTCTTGTCTTCGATCTGAGTCTCACCTGCTGCAAAAACATTTTCCCCTGCTCTGGTCAAGTTACAAAAGGAATTCCTCTTGTCACGAGGTCCAACTGAACCAGTCACTACTCAGGAAACATGGGGAGCTTGGCGGAACAGAAGGAGTGTAGGATAGCAGTGAGGTGACCTAGCTAGCATCCAGGGGGCCTTGCAAAAACAATGTTTTGTATAAAACAAACATTCCAAAATGGGGCATCCTACACTTCTGAAGAAGCTAGTAAATAGGATGAGCGCAGTTCTTTAGTATGTGTCGAGACCCATAATATATTTCTGAAAAGTGTCAAGAAATAACACTAACATACTGTTCAATGGCTTTAAAAAGGGGTGTTCTGTAATCAAAAAAAAAAAAATGTGAGAAATGCACAATAAGAATGTCTTCAGTAGATTTGTTTACTGAAGTATTTATCAGGAACTTTACTGGATTCACGGGGCAGTGTTTTCCATACTCCTTATGCGCGGGTTTTTTTTTTTTATTTTTTCAGAAAATGTGTTATCATAGCACATAAAAAATATCCAAGTAGCTCGTAATACAGTTTGGGGAAATCTGTGATGATATAATGAACTACAAGAGATAGTTCCTGAGGTTACTAATAATTTGTTACCATTCAACAGAGATTTTTCAGAATTTCTTAAATTTATGTTACAAATTTCTATACCAAGAACAAGAGTCCTAAGAAACAAATATTATATACGAGCTTACGGACCTGCCAAGGGTGTTATCCATCATTTCCTTGTACCGGTCTGGTAAATAAATGAGAGAATAAACATTAGCAAAGGAAAAAAAGAAAATCTGGACACAGAGCTACAGAGGAATCCAGTGTCTCATATGTTACTCAGTGACTTAAAAAACTCAGGCTCTGAAACCTCATCTGAAACGAAAGGTTTACTAGAGAAAATGATTGTTCTACTAACGCCTCATTAATGAAGAGCCCACCAATACAGCAATGCGTCATCAGTTGGGCCTGTCTAAGCTAAAATTTGTATCTACACTGTGAAGCGTGTGTTCATCACACTCATGGCAAAAAAACAGATTTCTGAAGACATGCTTAATCTACCCACGAGAACAAACTGATCTCAAGGACTTCAAAAAACACTCAGTTAGAAATGATAACGGAAGTGATTACAAATCATTTTTATCTTTTCATTAAAGCAGGGGCAGCCGCTTGGTTCTCCCCAAACACTGGATGCTCACAGCAACAGATGGGAGGCTGCAAGGGCAGGGTTGGCACTAGCGGAAAGGAGATTTGGTAGTCCAAAGATTTTTCTCCACATGGTCTGTAACTTAAGATTCTGCTCTTAGGAAACTAATAATCCTAAACGCCAATAATCCTAAACCAGCTTTCAATACAGCATAGACCAGCATTGTCCAGTGAAACTTTCTTCAGCGATGGAAATGTACTGTATATGCACTGTCCAATACAGCTGATGAAGGCCATGTACCGGCTACTGAAATGTGGTTAGGCTAACGTAGCTAAGGAACTGAGTTTTTAACTGTATTCAATT
>CM053505.1:2808114-2831108 GCA_028627145.1 Eidolon dupreanum | reverse complement strand
CACAAGAAGAACGCTGGACCCATTCTCAGGTACGGCGGGCATACAAGGAATCTGGAGAAAAGGCTCTGGAATCTAAATGTGTCCACAGTGGTTCCATAAACAATTGGCCTCTGGGCAGTGGCGGCAATGCAGATGTCTCAGGCTGCTTCCTCAGAGGCAGACTCTGAGGCAAAGATTCCGGTGAAAACAGTTGACTGGGAGATGACTTCAGAAAGTTCTAATAGAGAGAGTAGGGACGTGAGGCAGGGAAGGAAAAGCAGTAGAAGGAGCGCTGATAAGAAGAACAAGACTGCGGACAGCGGAGCTCAGGAAACGGAAGACCATGCTGCAGATGTGTACCACCTGTGGATAAAAGGAGATGGCGTATTCATGCTCCAACTCCTGTCTTTCATTAGCTAAGGGCTACTCCATGAGATGTCAACTGCTCAACCCTTCTGGCCTGCTCCATCCAAGATCAGAACAGAGAAAGTTCTCACACAGCAAAGCCCAAGCGCTTGGGGCAGGGAGGCCCCAGTATGGCCAGGTACCATGAGAACCCAGGAATTACATGCAGAGCCACAAAAGCATTTGCTACATCACGTCATCGAGGTGATATCACGAAACTGCCTTACGGACTTGACTCCGCATTTCAGCTCCAATCAGTGACGAATATCTTTCCTTCCTCCTCATTTCCCTTTAGGAGTTAAGCTGCTGCCCAGACCCATTGATGAGCTTTTAGAAATAGATTTAGAAATAATGCCTGTGACTATCTTCTTGGCTGCATGTGGACAAAGCTTTTCGGATTGAATGGGCTTAATAAATGAGTGATAGCTGGAATCTGCTTTGTCCAATATGAAAACAAATGGGAAGCCAGTTGGGAAAAGAATATATTCAGAGAACAGGTGGCATGGAGCATCTGTGAACCGAAGTAGGAACTGAAATGGGTGAAAATCAAATAGGGACTGGAAAAAAAACAATCATTCCCTAGCGTTTCCTGTCAAAAAAGCAGGCTTGGTACTTTTTGCAGTTTCTTTGTTAATATCGAACCTTGAACCTCGAATTTTAGGTAGGAAAAAAATTCTTAAGAAAAGGCAGTCACCACCATCATGGAACAACGGACCCTTCTGAAAACAGTGAAGCAAGGCAAAGACTAGCCATGGACTTGAGACCTAGGCAGAGCCCTCACCCAGAATTCTCATGAGAGAATAAAGAGTGAGAATCCATGTTTCACACAGAGGTCTGACTTTGGGAGCATTTTTTTTATTCATTTCTTGTTAATTCCTACTAGATAGATCAGACATAAGGGTGACCTATGAGAATACAAAAGTCCTTCCTAGAAATTTAGAATTGCCCTCTTTTAAAGCTTGGTGTAAAGCTTTATTCTTGGATTGTGCAATCTGGCAGGTGGCTATGGAGCTCATATAATGTGATGATTCTGAAAAGAGATACGCCATGATTGAAAAATCACAAATAATTATAGTTTTTTTTAAAAAGGATGTAGAATGTCTTAATGATACTTTTTATATTGATTATCTGTTGAAATGAAGTCTGAAATCTACTGGGTTAAGTGAAATAAGTTATTAAAGTTAATTTTGCCATTTTATAACTCTTAATAGGGCTACTAGCAGATTTTAAATTTTTTATGTGTTTAATTTCTATTGCACAGTGCTGCTTTATATAAAAGGACTTGAAGACTGATATTTATGCTCTAATAAAGACCTGATACTTGAGCTAATGATCAATCAGATTTACCTTGCCCATTTTCACCCCCTAGATATAGGAAGGAACAAGGTTTTTTGTGAACCAACTTACGAGGCTGGAGTTGAGCCTGGCCCACAATGACTTGGGACAAAAAGTACACACAGTTGATCTGGAGAACTAAGTTGACTCTCTCACGCTGTGGTCTTGACAAGTCGTTGTCTCTTTTGGGTCCCAGTTTATCCATCTGTAAAGTTAGAGGTTCAGCTAAACTGATCTCTAAATCACCTTAATCCTAGCAATTATTTTTCCTCAAAGGTTGTCACTGACTCCCAACTCACAGTTCTTCAAAGGCTTCCCACTACTACGCAGTCAATGAAAAGGAGGATTTGCCCCAGCCCTGCCCGCTCTCCACAGTGGGGCCACCTTTCTCATTTCAGCACTCCATTCCTGCATTTCTGTCACACAGAGCTGGCCTTGGGCCCTTTCCTCTTCTGTGGTTTGCATCAAGCTCTCTGTCTGAAATCCTGTTGAGTTGCATCCGCACATGTCACCAATCAATCAAAGTCACGCTGAACTGCTGTGTTTCAGAGAGAGCTTGCATTTCCTCAGCTGGTAGTCATCTTAGCTCTTCTGGGTTTCATTAACGCCATGTCTCACCGCCTTCTAGAAAGGAAATACGTCCTATCTTGGACAATAGTTATTTCTGTGCGTGTCTCATCACTGGAACTCGCTCCTGAAAAGCAGGACTCATCTTTAAATGTCAAGTGGAAACTGAAGAGCGCTCCAATGCTGAACACAGGAGTCCCCTGAACGCACCCTGTATCCTCATGGCTTCCTTCCGCTGACATCTTTCCAGAAACAAATCCCACCAAAGGAACTTAGAAAACAAAAGTGGGCCACGATCAACGCACTGCTGGGCTGCTGACATAAGCTATAAAACTCAATCATCTCTCCTTGCTTTGCTTTATTGTTCTGTTGGAGTTATCTCTTTTTTACAGAAGTTAAGAAGAAACATACATTTATTCAGAGTCAAGTGGCTTGTTTTTATCCCAAAGCGGATTGATTGTGAGAATCGTCTCAGTTTAAGAGCCCTAATTGCGAGGCTCTTTCAAAGGCTCTGGGTGGGGTTCTTGCAATTTATATTCATCATTTTGGATGATTCTTCCCCAAAGAGGGTTTCTCTTAATGTAACAGCTTCTGGCTCCACAAAATCTGGATCTGTGCCTGATTTCAGTTCTCTTTTAATTTTTAATTGGAAAAAGCAGATACCTAAGACTGTTTTTCTTTTTTTCAATCAAAAAATAAATGCATTCTTGTGGCTATTTAGGGACCCCAAGCCCTTCAGAATGTTTTGGGTACCCCCTTCTGCACAAGAAAGCCCCATAAACACTTACTGAATTAATGAATCAATAAATGACTAAATGAATATATGAATGAAATTTTGCGACGTCATGCTATTCCATAATGAGGAAATAAGCACTTTTTCAAAAAAATGGCATAGTAGCATGGAAATACTGTCACCTCTGTTGCGGAAAACAAAATGACAACGACAATATAAAAAAGAAACATTTCAGTCAAGGAGGCAAATTAAATCACGTGTACTTACGTTACCCAGAAATACCAATTCAATATAAAGAAGAAAGTCTTCACAAGGTAATTCCCTATACACGAAGCATAATAGGGCCCAAAACACACTTTCATGCTTTCAGTAGGGCACAGATACTTAAAGAGCAAAACATGGGAAATCTCCTTAATAGCCGGCACTATACATTCTAATGTCCTTCTACAAAAATACCACCCCCACTAACGAGACTGACTCAGCGAGGAATCAGAAACTTCTATAAACTAAGAGGACTATCATCTTAGCATATCATATAATTAAATGCTGCATTTATATATTATTTAAGTCGTTTTTAATTTTTTACTCATGAAACAATCTGTATTTGGGAAATAAATCCATGTTAGCTTTGATGCTTGCAAAATTTCCAGTGTCTCCAAATGTGTCTTATTTGAAAGCCAAATTACCCTAAGTGCTAAAAAAAAAAAAATCATACTATACTTTGGCAGAAAATATAAAATACAAGCGAACTGAGTAAAATGGACAGTAACTATGTTCTTTAACAATTTTAGACATTTACTTGTTAATACTTTCAAAATTTCATTCTTCCTGGCACTTTCTGAATGCATTTTAACCGAGTTAAATTTGTAAAGTAACAAAGAATACCTACTATTCCATAAAGTCATCTCTATCTTTAAAAAAAAAAAAAACAAGATGACAATTGGTAGGAGACAGAAGCTATATTTCCTTAAAAGATGAAATGGGTACTACAGTAGCTCCGGCAACTAAAATAACAGTCATTTTCCTTTGTTAAGCTGTAGTTTCAAACAAGAATTGTATTTTCTTGAGTGTGATATTCTTTTGCCTCCCTAACTTATTTCCTCAGTAGCCAGCTAATATTCACTTGCTAAGAATTGTTACAGATTTCAAATAGGTCAAGGTTCACCCCTTAAATGTTGAGATCAGACGTTCTAAAGACGAGACGAGATGAGTTAATAAAATGTCCTGCAAACTGTTCTTTCCATAAGTCATCCTAGAGTTGACCACCATAATCACTGATCTCATCAGGTGCTGCTCTGGTATTAAGGGCTTGTACTCTATCACCACTTAAATGACTCCAATCACCCCCTCTGTCATTTACTTGATTCCAGGTACTGCAGGATTGTTGATGTGCTCATGGCGCCCATTCCAATCTAAATGCCAAAACTGAACTCCTTCCTCAACAAATCTCCCTGAAATACATACCTGCCTAGAAGGACAAGTGGCTACAAGTTCAATGTCAGTGATTGACATAATATCCGAAATGCCCAATCAGTGAATGATGATGATGACATTTACTGAGTGCTTATTATGTGCCAGGCACTGCTCAAAGTACATTATATTTAAGATTATCATTTAAACCTCATGAAATCCTATCATTATTTTCCCCATGTGACAGATGTGTAAACTGAGGCAGAGAAGGATTAGGAACTTTATTTGAAGTCCACAGGTATATGGCAGAACAAGCATTTGAATGTGTGCAATGTGGCCCCAGAGTCCCTGCTGTCACCCACCACAGTGCTGCCCCCTAGTTATAAGAAACTGTCTACATCAATGTGGTCCTTGTACCCACAGCATCCGAATCAGAGGGAACTCAGTAGAAATGCAGAATCCTTGACTCAACTACAGACTTATTGCATGAGAATCTGCACTTCAAACAGATCCTCAGGGGAGTCTGATGCTCAGGAAGTCTGACAGGCAGTTGTCTAGGTAACATCCAAATGACAAAAGATACAGTACTAACTTTTTGATTACCATGCAAAAGCTCTCACTGTCATCTAAATAAAACCTTCTACTTTTACCGTGAAATAACAAGCTGCAGTCACAAATTTAACCTACAAAACTGAAGAAAATCTATGGTACCCAGCTCTGCTTTACCTGACACAAGTGAGTAGCGAAGAGTAGAGCCCAATGGTGTGAGAACTGTGTTAGAAGGGAAACCTCTGGACTAATGCAGCACATAACCTGGGAGATGGGCCTATAGCTTTCCACTGGCAGAAAATGTGAAGCATCTGAAATTTCACTAGGCCAAGGTTATAGTCAAAGCTAATCTATGGTAACGGATGTGAGATATTGCTACCTTGGCCAGGGTGGGACCCACTTAGGTACTGTCAGGGGCACCAGCGAGGGAGGGATGATGGTGGTGAGGCTCTGGGTGCTGGTCATATTTCAGTTCCTGATCTGGGTGTTGGATGCATAAGTGTGGTTCCATCTGTGAAAAATCAATCACTGCAGATGGGATTTTTGCATGTATGTTATTGGTTAGCAAAAGTTTACGTGAAAAAAGTTACAATTTCTATAAAATAGTCACGCTAGCAGAGATATTAGTTTTTATAAGTGAGTGGTGTAGGAATTACACAGTATAGGTGGGAGGATTACTTCATTTTTAAGAAAACTAAACTTATTTGCTGTTGGAAGCAAGAAGACAATTCAAATGGTATTTATTTTAAACATTTTGTTTTTGACTCACGAGACACTGCAAACATAATACACAGAGTTCTCATGTACTCTTGACCGAGCTTCTCCAAAAGGTAACTCGATCTTCCATAACCATAGTATTCTGTCAAAACCAGGAAACTGACATTGGCACAATACTATTAACTAAACTACAGACTCTGCTAAGATCTCAACAGTAAGAATATTCTGTTTTAGCTACCAATGTCATACCTTATGATCTCCTGAACAGACTTACAAAAGAAACGATGATGCGTAAGTAAATAAAATAAAAATGTTGCTTACTTTTTGACTGTTGGACATTATTTTTATATATAATGTAAATACATATGTGAATAAAGACAAAGGTATAAGTTTATATGTACATACACACATGTGTATGTTTCTACATTACTATATATATATCTGAAATTGAACAGTAAGACAACCATTATATGAATTTGCAAATTAACTTTTCCTATTCATGACACTGTCGCGAAGCTTGGTCATAATCATTTAGTCCAATCAGTAACTTCAATATAATATTGAGACTGATCTGTGCCTTCTCCCCTCCTGCCATATCCTATGTGCAATTAAACTGATTTCAGTTTTTAGGAGTTTTAAATCAACCAGATGGTCACAGAGTCTTAAGAGAATAGAAAATTATTTGACACATGGCTCAATTAAGCAGTTCATCCAAGACAAACCAAAGACGGTATTTTTTAAAAGCCTTTTTTTGGAAAAGACAATGGCATTTGGCACGCTAACTAATATTCCTCATCAGGAATATAAAGAATTGTTCGGGAACAAAAAAACATTTACTGATAAAGCTAAAGAAAGAAATTCTACATGTGGATCATAGCCAAGAGATAAAAATTAGGTGTAGCGAGCATGTGGGTATTTTTCATTTGAATTTTCTGATCCAGGATTCAGTAATTTCATCAGAGGACATTCTACTTGTCCATTAGTACTTTGGGAATTAAATGCTAGCAAATGTTACATGATTTTTAGGGCCACTTTCTCGTTATTCTCCATAGTTCTCATTCCCCCCATGTATGTATGTCAAACTCAAGGTTCCACAAGATTCAAATACCTATTTCCTCCTGCAGATGCATCCCCCATGCCAGTAACACAAAGCTGAAGAGTTTGAGTCTCCATCTACTGTCTCTAATTGAGCTTTTCAGTCTCAGTGAAATTGACATTTGGAGTTAAATAATCCTTTCTGTAGGATATAGGTAGGGGTCGTGGCTGTCCTGCCAGTAGGGCAACACCTCAACCGTGACCAATCAAAAATGTCTCCACACGCTGCAAATGTCCACTGAGGAGGTAGAGGCAAAACCACCACTGCTATAATGGTGTTAACTTAGACGTAGTTTCAAACACAAACTCAATCCTACTAACAATAAACTACACATAATGTGATATGACTAGAAATAGCATCTATCTGTGATGTAAGTGGAACCCAAATATGTCATAAGTTTTCTATTCCGGCTTTAAGAATGTGTTTCCCGACCTTGCCTGTCAACTGATACCTAGAATAGACCCTACAGCTGGAAGGTTTAAAAGAACTTCAGAGAAGATTCCATTAATATTTTATTAATGAAGAAACTGTGGTCCCCTGAACAGGCAAGGATTTTTCCATAATTGTCAAAAGAGCCAAACTATGTAGCACCCAGTCCACAAGCTGGGTGGCTTCCCTGGATTCTCCCAAACGCTTACTCATATAATTCGACAGATTACCATTTCACTGACAGGCTTTAGATTACCTAGTTATGTGATATAAAGCCACAACCCCAGGTGTCCACATTGGTGAGCAAAAGCAGAAATACAAAGATGGAAATGGCAACAGAACCAAGTAGAAGAGTCACATTTCTCCTAGGGCAGGTTATGGCCAAATTGCCAGTGGAGGGAAAGAACTGTAGATTTTTTTAAAGAAAAGTGAAGAATCCATATGAAGATATTTGCTAAGAATGTAAAGCTCAAAATGACACTCATATCAAAATGCCCTCAGTATTATGTTAAAGGACCCTCAAATTAGAAACATCTCCTTGTAGAAGCATATGTACCTTAAGGCAGTGGCCCTGACCTTTTTGACACCAGGGACCAGTGCTTCTATGAGAATCTAATGCCTGACGATCTGAGGCGGAGCTGAGGTGGTGATGCCAGTGCTGGGGAGCGGCTGCAAATACAGATGAAGCTTCCTTCACTAGCCAACTACTTACCTCCTGCTGTGAGGCATCCCTCCCCTCCTAACAGGACACGGATGGTACTGGTCCACAGCCCAGGGGTTGGGGATCCCTGCCCTAAGAAACTAACAATATGTTAATCCTGTCAATGTAATGGAAAACTTCCATTTAAACAAAAAGAATCACTGAAAGGCAATGCTAGACTGTGAAAGATTCTGTAGGATACAGCAGAAAAGATGATACTTACAAAAGTAATATCCCAACTATGAGCTCATTATATCCTCAAAATCATCCAGAGAGGGTGAACGCATTGTTTTCTTAGGTGAAGAAATGAGGGATGAGCCCTTAACCAAACATGAATGGTTAAGGACAGAGATTCCTTGCTGTGAAGTCTGCTGCTCTTTGCACTATATAAACCTCGGCTGATCCCAGAGGGAAGGCAGGAGGCTCCCATCCTTTAGGAGTCTGCAGTAACTGTACTCTGAAGTTTTCCTGACTGTGTCTATGAAGGACACTGGAGCTACTCATAGGTATTCCCACTCTCCTCTTCATGGGCAAACGGAAAGGCTTCCTTATGTTGACGCTGTGTGATGAGCTCAGGCCAGCATGATATGAGAAGTCAAAGTGCTACCTCTGAGCCTAATCAACTGAAAACCTCCCACTTGAGGTCCTCCGTGTGCTAGCTAAACAGAGATAAGCCATCGATCTAGAGAAAGGTGGACACATAAGAGGAAAGGCAGCTGGATTCCCGTACGACCATGTGGACTCGGTCCATCCCGATTGAAACTACACTGACCAGGGATGTGAGCAAGAAACAAAGGCTTATTGTACTAAAGCACTGAGACTTGCGGTATGAGTACCTTAACTACTACGAATGCTTTTGTCAACAACGATGAGGCCAGCATCACATTTGGGAAGAGGAAGGCCTAGCAGATTGTCAGGGAACTTCCGGGGGGTTCAGTGTATAGAAGGAAGTTGTAGATGTTCTCCATAGATCCCAAGATACACTCTCCAGCTTGTGTGGGGAAACCAGGTATGAGTTGTATTAGTGTCCTGTCCAACTCTGCTCAAGGATTTCACCTCCGAAGGACTTTCCTGCTGACTTTCATTAGAGCAACATCCCAAGTGAGAATAGGCTTTGAGGAAAGGACCACTAGCTTCTCATCATGTAACTGCGGGAGACCCCGCAGCATCCAAGTGAAGCCCTCCTCCCAACCATTTGCTGTACAGAATACATGTAAACCAACAAGACAAATAACAGCTTATCATCACTCTGCCAACAGCCAGTAACCCAAAAGTGAACCAATAATTTGTTACTGAATGTATCCAGACTTACACTAATAACCATGCTTCAAGATTTCACTTCCAAGCATTCCATCTGTCTTAGAAAAAAGGAGCTATTTGAAGCACTACACATTTTCTTTTATAACATACAAAGGGGGGGGGGGAAAGGGCTGTCATAATAACCAAGCATAGTAAAATTACCAGTACTTAGTATTGTAATAGAAATTTGGGGAAATTACAAGGTACTTTTAACGTCGGGCTTAAAATACATATTTTTTCTCTACTAAAAGGATAGACCTACAGTGTGTAGAAAGAAGGCAAGTGGTTGATTATATAGATTCTCATTCAGTCTCCCCAACCTGCTTGTAGGCCACTCCAAATAAATTATCATTGGAGATGCATCTCCCACATTATATCCTGTGTAAAGGATAAAAACCAGTCTGGACCATGCCTACCATATTTCAAAGGTCTACATACACCACAGACTCTTCAAAGGAATTCGAACCTGTACAAACACAGAAGACTCTTCTTATTCTTCTTACACTTACTAGAATTCTTTTTCCTTCTTAGAAGTTGACAAATTTACTATAAAAATCTTCCCTATCAAATGAACTTGCAAACCACAATAGCAGAATCTGTCCTATACCAGAGGTTCTCAGATCGGGCTGCACATTAACATCATCTTCAGAGATATTTAAAATCTTGATGCCCAGATCACGCTCCACACGAATTCTATCACAACCTTTGCAAGTGGGACCCAGGTCACTGCAAAGCACAGCCACAGCTCAGAGTGACGTTAATTACATATACAGGCTGAAAACAAAACATAGGTAAATCCTTGCTTTTCCATTTACGCAAAATTGGTAAGGTAACTTTTTCTTTTGCTGCAACTTTTGCTGCAATATATTAGCATGGTAACACAGAGCATTAGGCCTTAATTTCCCTCTACTAAAAACTGGTTTGCTTTGGACAAGAGCATTTCACCCTGGAAGGAGGAGAAAGCTAGCTTCACTAGTGTATTTTGGTACTAGATTTCACATTAGATACCAGGCTTAATACAACTCCATATTTTTCCATATGAATTTCCCCAATTTGGAATAATTTAAAGTAATTGTGTCTCTTCAACCAATAGTAATAGAATGCTTTAAATCAACCAAACAGTAGCTTTAGGCAATCTTCGAGAACATTCTATGGCACAACCAAATGTCTCCCAGTATTCAAAATTTGTTATGTTAAACTAATAGACAAACTCATTAAAGTCTTGTGGGAAAACAAACATACGGCACCCTACACTTACACCTCGCTTAATTCCATTCAACACCTGTTGTGGAGAAATGGATTTATTATCACACTGTATTTTTAGACATATTAATATAGGGCAGAATTGCAATAAAATGTATGTAGAAAGCAGCTGTAGTGTGAAATACCAGGCCTCATTATGAACCCAGGGTGAGGAGGAGGTCGTGAGCCCCCATGAGACCACCCAATCCTCTCCTCTCCTCAGAACCTCTGACTTCTAAACCCGGCTGCCTATGAAAAGTTCTCACTTGCATATATAACAGGTATCTGAAACCCAACTCTTGATCTTACCCTTTAAAAAGCTGTTCTTCTCAGTCTAAGGAAATGGCATTTCTTTTCCTTTCAGTAACTTAGGACAAGAGCTCACGAGTCACTCATGATATCATCCATTCTTTCCTCCACATCCAAGCTGCCATGAAACTGTTCATTCCATCCCCAACAGACATGTGGAATCCCACCACTTCTCACTCCAATGGCTACCTGGCTTTGGCCCGAGACAACACCATCCAGCTTCTTGGTCACTACGTAGCTTCTCTCAGGTTCTTCAAACTTTGGCCAGAGCTTCCATCATCTCAAGCCAAGGTCACGGTGGGAGCTTCTCAAGTCGATTCTCTGCTGCTGCCCTTGATGCATTCTCTAGTCTCAAAACAGAAGCCAGTGAGGGCTTCGGTAAGAGACATCAGTCAACCGATTTCACCCCTCCATTGGCTTTGCATTTCACTCAAAGTGAAACAATCCTTAAAATGTTTGACAACACCCTACACATCTGATGCCCTCGGCTTACTTCTAATCTCATCATTTGCCACTTCCCCTGACACTCACTGGTCTGTTGACTGCTGGCTAATTGAAGGCATGCTGTCACCAACCCTAAGATCACCAATCATCCTGGCTTACCAGTGACTGAGCGGTTTCCTAAGATACAGGACCTTCGATGCTAAACACCAATAATACTGGGCAACCCAAAATGAGTTGGTCACCCTACCTCTCCCATTCCCAGATATCTCCATTGGTATGCTTCCCCCTGATGTTAGGTCTTAGCTCACTATCGATATCTAAAGGTGACTATTTTCCTTCCTATCTATTCATATCCCATCTTCGTGGTTCCTTTTTCTCATAGCCCTTATCATTATCTAATGGGCTCTATATTTCGTTATTTATTTGGTTTTATTTCCTAATCCTTCCACTAGAAGGTAAGCCCATGAATGATGTTTTATTTACTTCTGCATTTCAAGAAACTAGACCAGTACCTGGCACACAGTAGATGCTCAGTAAATAATTGTTGAATAAAATAATTATATTATATAATAATGTCCCAGAGAGTATTATTTGGTTCAAGATGACAATATTATCTCTAGATGACAATACTGGATCGATGCTATTTCTTAATGATCTTAAGAACTATAATCAATAAGAGGATTAGAAAATTCCATGGCACATACACAATTTAGTGATTGTGAAGAAAAAAAAACCTTGCAATATGAGCCAAAGTCTACCTAAGAATGATTGGCTGAAGATGGACAGTTAGTGTGACATAAAATGAATTTTGCTATTTGTTCTTGCAATCATATGCATTAAAATCCATTTTAATTCTGAAAAGCACATTGATATTTTTTAAGAATATAAATGAATTATTATAATGTACCCAACAACAACATCCCAATGACATAACCCACTCATCCAAGCAGGGAGAGGAAGTTTAACACACTTTATTGTCATCAGAGGCTGACAGTGCATCAGATGCAATGCCCATTGGAAACTACACTCACCTCACTGCACCCACAACATATTTCATAAACGAATCAGTATCATTGCAAGGATATGCTGTGGAAGCCATTGTTTACTTCATGAAAATCATGGTAAAATTCCTATCACCTTTCCTTATTCCTCTTCTTATGAATATTGGCTTTGAATTCACTTTCTGAATATATTTTGCCATCTCGAGTTTGAGGGCACATGTTGTTCGTCCATCAGTAAACCAAATATCTGTGTAAAATAGCAAATGCCTTTCACATCAGTACATCAGTAATTGCTACCCTGAGCCAGCCAGTTTCTTCACCCCGGGTTCTCCCTAGCCTTGAGCACAGTTATGCGGTGTGGACCACAACTAGATTCACTATATCTACATGGAGAAAGGAAGAAAGAAAGCCATTCGACCTTCCATTCCTCTGGAAGTGGAGACAAACGATCAAAGGCTGATACTTCCCATCCCAGCCTGGTCTGAGCCCATTCAAAGGTACAGTGTGGTGGGGTGTGGTGATGGACACATGTTAGGCATTATCCATTAAACATGCAAAGGACCTAAGAGATGACTTTGGTTCCAATACACTCGCAATCTTCCACAGAGGCTTATGCACCAGACCTCAGTCCAGAGACACAAGCATCCAATCCCGTTAGCGGTTTTAGTTTGAAAAGTAATTGTACAGACTGACTTCACAGGTTTGTATGTTCATCTCATGAGGGAGAAGCTTAGCGATCGAGAAATAATTCAATAAGGTACCTAGAGACTTAGGCTTGGGACAGTAGTACATTTACCAAGATTCACGGTATTACCCCAGGGCATCTCTTGAGAACATGTCAAACTAGATCTCTGCAAGGATCCACATGCCCAGTTACTGCCATCCAAACAGACCATAATCCCGTGTCATGAATCTTTGCCATGTCCCAAGGCTTTGTCATCTTCATTTCATACAATGGTCTGTCTCACAAGGAACTGTTATCTCCTTTCTACAAATACAGAAACAGGCTCAGACAGAATAATCTACTTCCTCAAGACCCTAAGTGGCGTAGCTGCAATCTGAAGCCCATGGGTTTCTCTGACTCCAATACTACTGATACCATCACCAACAAAACTAATAATGCTAACAATGGTAACAAAGCTAATAACGCTTAGTGCTCCTGATGTGCCAAATGCCCTATCAAGTATTCACAAGCCTTAATACTTTGGACCCTCAAAACAATCCTATGAGTTAGACTTGACTTTCATTTCTATTTGCAGATGATTAAACAATCTCGAACAAATTAAGTGAGTCATCTAAAGCCACACAAATTTTAACAGGAAGCTCAGACTTTACACCAGTGGTTGGCAAACTGCATCTGTAAACAACGAGATAGAAAATGTTTTAGGGCTTGCGGGCCATATACACCATGGCAGACACCCAACTTTGCCATTGTAGCACAAGAGCAATCATTGACATTGCACAAGAGAATGGGCACAGATGTGTTCCAATAAAACTTTATGTTCAAAAACAAACAGGGAGCAGAATTTGGCCAGTGGGTTGGAGTCTATTGGCTCCTACTCTAAACCAGAAGATTAAAGTGCTTCCAGAAACAATTTAGAAATACAAATAATGCCATTCCTACGAGCAGTGATTATATGGGTTTCTTGACGTATATTTAATTAACTAGACAAAAATTAACTTATTTATTTCTACTACAATTTAAAGCAACAAAATCTACTATTTCATATTTATAATCTTGATGATTTCATGATGGAAATATTTTTAACATAGATATACTGGCCTTGAGCTTTTGACAATATTCGACTGCAAAAGGAAAAAGGAAAATATTCGACTGCAAAAGGAAAAAGAACTAGGAATGGAGACTGGATGAATGCATGATTCAGAAATGGGAGAACGGTGGTAATTACTGTATTTTCGAAATATTCATAAAGAGCTAAAATAATGAAAGCCTTGCTTATTATTGAATACAATGTGTGCTGTACGCTAAGTTCCTTGTGGGGCTCTAACTCTGTTTTTCTCTTTACCTTGCTAGGCTAAGCTGTTTGTAGTTTATTATCACTGAAATAATGTCTGCCAGTCCTTTAGCTTCCAACAGCCTCTTCCCTAAAGGTCAAGTCTTAGTGGTAGGCACTTGGACAGGAAAATGCCTGACGGTATTTTTAGAGGATAAATGCAAATCACCAGCTTTTGAAGTCAGAGATTCTAGAAAACATCAAAATATTGTTGCTTTTCCCCCCTTAAAGCAATCCAACCCAGAGAATGAGACAGAATTTAGAAGTGCGTATATTTTGCATTCTATTCATGTCAGCTTTCATGATTCTGAAATGTCACTTTCACAGATTTTTCCTGAGCAAGGCATCTTTTTTCTGCTTTGGGGTGTGTGGGGGTGATGAGTCATCATCTGTGGTCATGGCCAGGCTCAAAATCTCTAGCAAGACGATTATGTCTGATGCGGGAAGCTGAGCTTCATTCAGCAAATGTTTATTTAGCATCTACTATGCTCCAGAAACTATGTAGGATACTGGAACATGTTTTCCTTGCCCTCAGGGAACCAAGTCTAAAGCAAGGACACATAAATAGGGATTTCTGGTAGACAGGAAGTACAAAGATAAAGACAAGCACAGGGTGGGACAGAGCCCAGAGGGGGATGCCAACTTATGACCCTAAAAGCATCTTAAGAAGCATATCTGAGTCACCTTGAAGGATAAGAGGCATTAGCTCCATGCAGAAAAAAAGGGCATCCAGGGGGAGACTCCAACTTCACAAAGGTAGAGAGACAGTAGTGAGACAGCATGGCATATTGGGAGAACTAAAGGGTGTTATCCTTGGAGCATAAAGTACGGAGCAAAGGGGTGAAGAGGAAGCTGAAGAAAAGCCATGAAAATGAAGGTCATTCACAGTCTTCTGTGCCAGGCTGAGGAGCTGAGACTGGCACATTAAGGGAAGTCACTCATCAGTGAACAGGGAACAACTGCAAACAGCTAGCATTTCAGATAGAACATTCTGGTGCCAGTGTGGATAATGGATTTGAAGGAGGCCAGATTAATAAGAGAGACCATCAAGAGTTACTAAAATAAAACCCAGTGAGGAATAATAAGAACAAAGCAGTGGATGGTTAGAAGCTGAGGGAACTAGTTCAAAGTAATACAGATGAGGTAACACGCTAAACGATCAGAAGAATTGATGGTTACAAGTCTTCCGTTTTGGGTGACTGGATGGTGTCAGTTATTGTGAGAACATGGAAGAATCAAAATTCTTAGGATAAAACTGGAGAAGCAGTTTTTGGAAGAGGTTGAGTTTTAGGTATCATAGATACAAACAGTCTGTATTTTGGATGTCATTCTGACGTAGAGGGTAAGAGATACGAAAACAGGTTTTAGTGTCATCAACATACAAGTACAGGTAAAACGACAAAAAGATGAGCTCACCGAGGGGATTCACACTGACTAAAACAAACGAGAGGCTAAGGTCACATTCAGGGAACACCCAAGTCCAAGATGCTCTGGAAAGAATCTATAAGAATGACAAAGAAGCAGCACTCAAAAAGATGAAAACAGAAAATCTCCCTTCCCCTGTGGTGTTTGTTACTCTCACCCTACCATCACACTCATGTCACATCTGACACCAGATGTGTGGGGGTTTTGGCCCCACCAAGCAATTTTCTGCTGAAGCACCAGCTGAGTTTCCTACAATTTACCTTAATTCTGACACTATCTGGACATAGCGTCAATCCCCAAAATTATGGACTCAGTGGCACGAGACTGTCCCCTCCTCCCATTTTACACACCAATCCCAAATGCAAGTTGTCACCTGCACTTCTGCCCAAATGGCTATAAATCAGAGGTTCTCATGATCCCCTCCTCAGGTTTGATTAATGCCCTATATCAGGTCAAACAACTCATGAAAACAGTTTATTTACTAGATAACCATTTTTTTTAAAGATTATAACTCAGGAACAGCAAGATAGAAGGGATACATAGGTCCAGGTATGTGGGGAGGGGCTAATATGCCCTCACCAAGCACGCCACTCTCTCAGGCCCTCCACGTGTTCACCAACTTGAAAGTTCCTCAAACCTCTTACTTGTACAGATTTTTATCAATCATTAACTCAATGTTCAGCCCTCTCTGGAGAAAAGGGGTGGGGGCTGAACATTCCAGGCTTGCAGTCATGGTTTGGTTTTTCTGGTGACCAGCCCTATCCAAGAGCCCACCCACCAAGAGTCACCTTACTAGCACAAATGACATTCCTATCACTCGAGAAATTCCAAAGGATTTAGTAGTTGGGTACCAGACACCAGGAACAGACACCAATATACATATTTTCTGTTATTTCACAGAAACCCAAGAGAGTTAGGTAAGGTTACAGAAATAAAATGAATTGAACTGCAAAGAGTATCACCTGAGAAGAGATAATAATCCTTACTTTGGAAGGTTGTAAGAGTTTAAGGTAATGGGCATCAAGTACCTTGCCCGGTGCTGGGCACATACAAAGTACTGGATACCTAGCAGCCACCATCCTCCACTTCCTCATCAACACAAGAAAACAAAAGAGGATAAGATCAGGAATACAGATGGAGGCGTCAGTTTAAAATAAAAGGACACTTTGTACTCTGAAACGGGAAGGAAGCATGTATGGAGGTTTTTACAAGTGAAGACATCAGGAGAGTATAAGCAACAATTACTGACATCTCCTCTTCCCCAGCCCAGTGCAAGATAATTAGAAATGTTTTCTCATGGAGTCCTTCATATAGTTCTTCGAAGTACATAAAGGCAAGCATTTGGATTTTCTTTTTTTCGGATGAAGAAATGACTCAGAGCATAAGTTCTCTTCCAAGGTCATGCAGTTAATGAGAGTCAAGACCAGAACTCGTGTTTATTTAACCAATAAAAAAAAATCTATATCTATATCAATATCTATATCTATATCATGTTCTTTTTAATACACCTGACAGATTACAGAGGTCTCTTATCTAATCTCGTTTACCTCACATCTCATGGTCCGATGGGTAAAAAAAAAGAGGAAAAAAAAATAGCAAAACAAATGATTTATTCTGGTTTCTATAAAGCTGAAAATGGCAAGATAATAAAATAACAAGAGAAATCATTAGCCTCAAGCATCAAAACATGGGAAATGAGTCAAGAATCAGAGCACGAGCGTCTTTAAAATTTTTTATTGTAGTGTTAGAAGGCAGAGGAACGAGTAAATCAAATACCTAGAATTTGTAAGGTGGTGGAAGTGAAAAAAACAAACAAACCAGGAACCACAAGTGTGATAAAACATGCGATAACGTTTTCCATCAAGAGACTGTCCCCATTCACCTTCTGCCACAATAACCTCACTCACTCACTGGATTCTGCATTTGTCATGACACGGAAAAGTTGGGAAGCATAGGCATACACAAGAACAGAGGTGCTGTCATTGACAGTAGGACTTTATCAATAGGTCAGCTTTATAAGACCTGCTAATAACTATTTCCTGGTCCTAGACCTTTGAGATCATCCCAACTACAAAGTTAATGAAGAATGCCCTGCCATGAGAGCTCAAGGCTTACAGTGATTCACGTGTGACTAGGTTCAAATCTTGGCTTCATTCCTCTAGAAGGTGGTTAGCACAGGTCTTAGTTACCAACTCATGGTCTTAACTCATTTATATGAAGTCCTGGCTACATTCCTGGGGCACAGGTTCCAGCTGTGTCCACATGGCGACATATAAGCCCAGTCTACTATCTTATATTACATCCCCCTCTTCTGTTTATGGGGAAGGGGACTGGCTGGGTCAGGGACACCTCTAGATGAAACATGAAAGTCCTTGAGACCTTGTTGCTTACATCCCTATATTATTAATCAGGAGTGTCCTGGGGGTGGGAATTAGGAATCCATAAGGGCCAAGCACTTCGGAGATCTCACTTTTATTACATGCCCAACAGGGTGACAGCCAAGCACATGTGATTGTAACTGGCCACCTGCCCTTGATGGTGCCATCCAACCTCTAGATCTAGCAAGTGCATCTAGAGATTTCATGTTGCCGATCTGGCCCAGAGAAGATAGAGCTTGGCTTCTGAGTTCAGGAATCAAGTCTCCAAAACACAGAGAATGCCCAGACCAGTACCACCGTCCACAGAGCTGCCC
The DNA here is from genome assembly GCA_028627145.1 of Eidolon dupreanum. Taxonomy (NCBI): domain Eukaryota; kingdom Metazoa; phylum Chordata; class Mammalia; order Chiroptera; family Pteropodidae; genus Eidolon; species Eidolon dupreanum. The sequence goes on along the minus strand of CM053505.1, from coordinate 2,812,761 downwards.
TGTCTCCGGCCCTGTGTGTCGGTCTCACAAAATGAAGTTAACAGTACGACACCCATTTGCAGCATGGTCACACTGATGGACCGTAAAGCAGGAAACGAGCTTCCTTCCTCCATCTGCAAACCTGTTACCTTGATGAACACGCATTCGATTATATGGTTAGATTTTGCCTTTAACTGCACTGGAGAATGTCACTTCATTTTGCATATCTAAAATATTCTCATTTAGTTTTTTTCCGAAACTTACACGGTGCTTAAAATAAACAGAGAGAATATATTCATTGAATATTTGAATTCTGTAAAGAATGGCCTGCATAGAACAGAAACTCAACTGAATTGGACTGATATTTCAGAAACAGGGCCTCATAAAAACTTTGTCATGCTAATGACAGAGATAATACAGCAGTTGATAAGTAATGGCCTGAAATTTGACAATATTTTCTTCTCAAGATCCTGACCCTGAAATTGCCCATCATCTCTTCTCGTACCACTCTCACAGAGGGTTCTCGTGGCATAGATAGCTTGGGTCTCAAAAAGCCCAATCCTTCTCCTTTTGCAAGTTGAGCAAAAAATACTGACAATTCTTTGCCCTGCTAGTTATGCCTGGAGTGTGGTCACCCATCCCAGCCACTCCCCGTTCTATGGTCTCTATATTGATAATCCAAAACTGTATCTCTAATCTTGATCTCTCTTCTGAGCTCAAGACTCTATGCTGGATGGAATAAAAGTTACCTAAGAGCAAAATTGTTGCTACTTCTGCCATATTTTACTTAAAGGAGAAAGAAATAAGTGCTTTTCTGCTCCTACCCAAGAAGGAAAAGGCTGATTCTCAAAGCCTCTGGCTGTTCTGGACCGTTGAAGGGCAGGACCTGGATCTCTGCAGGGGAAGATATTCAAGGGACCCAGGGAAAGCTAAGAAAAAGCATGGAGCTTAGTGGGGACAATGAAGTGAGATAAACTGACTTTCCCATAAGAACCTGTGGGAAGGAACCAGAAAACAGTGAAAGACGGATCTTAAACAAAGAAATGGCTGAGCAATCGGCGGCAAGGCAAGAAAACAAGGAGGCTGGAAAACAACTGATCTAATGTAAACTTTCCAATTCTTCCGAACTTCAAGTTTACTAAATAAATGCCTTGTGTAAATAAGTACTGTTGTTGATGATGTCATCAGTAACATGTGGCTCTGTTCCACAACGGGGACAATGTAGACGAAAATGACAGCACTTGAGGGCAAGGAGACAATCGGTCAGTTGAACAAATTCAGTGGAAACAGAAATTCAGACTGAGATGAGCAGAAAACAATTTGCTGCTTGCCTCCCTCCCACCAGCCCTGCCGTCAAAAATCCCAGAGAACAGAATGGCTATGGGCCTTCCACTGTGTATTGATAAGGGTTCCACACAATTTCACTTGACTTCCAAAATAAACTGTCTCAGCCGCCTTCCAGGTTGTACCAATATGGTCAACTGCCCACTCAAACATCTTCCACTGAATGTCTCACAAACATCTTGTAATCAGTCTCAGAAATAAACTAACGGTCTTGTTCCCGAGTCTGCCCATTTTTTATCTAGCTAAAAGGCACCAATATCAGCCCAGGCAGGCGCTCACCCTGGCCTCCTGGCTAGACTTTATCCTCACATCTAGTTAGTCACCAAGTTCTGTAGATGCTAGCACTTTGTTTCTCTATTCCTATTGCTCCAATGCCACAATCACTACACAAGTTTATGATCTGGCTCTCTATGACAACTCTACATATATATTTGGACACTGAGCTCCAAAGCAATGAACTGATAAGGAACCTGCTCTTATTCCTTCATGGTGACCCTCCCTTTTGGGAGAAAGGAAAAAGAAAACTTACATGCTCCCCTGAAAACATTTCTTTATTACTAGAAAATGCTCACTAGTTGTCATCTCTAACCAGAAAACTTCTTCTGTTTTGTTTACTGGAAAATATCTTTTCTATCAATCCATCCTTAGGAAATAGTTTTTCTGTATACATAATTATTGGTGTGGAGTCTCTCCCTCATTCAATTCCTCCTTCCATCTACACCACACTTCTCTCTCAGTACTTTGAAGGTATTATTAAACTACATACATATTCCATTTACTTTAAAAATGTGCTTGGAATAATTCTGTCCATTTGAAAAAATATAATCTTCATTTTCATGAGAAGTAGCATCAATAATTAATATCATTGGTTTTAGCGGAGGGTAATGACATCATGTATGGTAATTTGACTTCAAGACACAGATGCCTCGTTAACTAGATTCACAGAAATCACGAGGGTATAAAACTCTTGATATTTTAAAACTATCTTATTAAGAACATTGATTAAGTTTCAATTATCAGGACCACAAATGATTATGAAGATTAAAATGAAATATCCACAGAAGTCCAGGAGGGTAAGACCTTATCTGAAGAATTCCATAAGATCTTCGGTAAGTGGAGCACACATTGTTTACGACTGAACTCTAAGAATAAGCACATTCTAAGCTCAACTCACTGAAGGTTTCCTCCAATTTCTGTTCCACCTGCCAGGAGCCCCAGCAAGAAGCCTCACCTGTATCCAGATCACGACCCTCCCAGTACTTGAAGAACATCTCTTATATTTGCACCTTGGCTCAAACAAACAAAAAATCGAGACACCTGACTTATATAACATTACTTTGTGTCTTTCCCAGTACAACTGTTCTGTGTTCTGGGTGTTCTCATAATTACCTAAAGTCTCTCAGACCTGGCAGCCCCAAACCCTCCAGGAAGCTCAAATATAATTTGAAGTCCTTTATATATTATTCAAAGTTCTGCTTCTAAACAGACTCCTTACGCATGACCTTACCACCTAAACTACTAAAATACAGTAACTTTCACTCTGTTATACATTAAAACTTGACTTACACATGACCTCCAACATCAGTCTAACCAGGTGAGATTTCTGTGCTTTGATATATTCAACACACCTGAGTTTCTTTCCTCCCAGTACATATGGTTTTCCATATGTCTGATCTTAATTTTGTTGGAAGTAATTAACACATACATGAATGTAATCATATGTAGATTTATGCACATGACCTTCACATTTCTCAATTGACATTTTCAAATTCACAGATTCAAGAGCTTCTGAGAACACCATCATCTAAAATCTTTTTCATTTCCTCTAGATAAGGTAGAAGAATCAATACGAGAGATTGGAATCAATTGAAATGATGAAAGAATTTCATTTAATGAAATATTACTATTGTTTCAGGCATTCAAAGTATGGCTAGAGGACATACTCTTACTGTGCTCTTCTTTCTTCCTTAAACTTACGCCTCTTCCCTAAATAGTAGACTATTTCTATTCTTTAAAAATCTCACATCCACCTTTAATCTTGAAGTCAATGTGGTCACTGGTTCAAACAAACATATTCCCCAAATGTCAGACCCACTGGATGCCTAGAGGCTGTGTGTACCTTGGATAAAGCAGCGCCTTGTTAGTCCAGAGCCCTGGGTCCTAGTCACAGGCGACAGCAAACCATACAACTTAATACATAGTCACTAAACTTTTCTAAGCCCATCTCCTTCCCTACAAAATAGGAACATGTATTCCTACGGTCTCATAAACATTACTTGAGTTGTGCTGTAGAGAATTATTTAAACATATGGACTCCTTCAATCTTAGCAGCAGAATTTTCTATAGTGCTAACATTTATTAAGAGTGTATTATGTGTCGTGAACCCATGTTTTAACATTATTTCTCTTAAGTGTCACATCAACCTTATGACTTTGGTTCTATTCTCCTCTACTTTTCAAGGAACGTGAAGCTCAGAGAGGCCAGTCACTTTGCCTAAGGTTCCGCCACTGCCAAAGGAAGAGCTGGGAGTGGAAGCAAGGTTTCTCTGAGTCTAGAAACTCTTCACCATTTTACCTCACAGCCACATGCATCTTGCCGGTGTTAGTCTCAATGTGCATTAGCCCCGCCCTTTCTTTCCCCAATATATGTGTTGACTTGTCTTACTTAGTTCATGCTCTCCAGAAGCAGACACTGAAAGGAACATCTGCATGCATGTGACCATGAAGGTAACATGCCCTAGGCACATGCAGGGGGCGGGAGCAGATGGGGAACAGTGGGAAGCCCAGAAGGATGGACTCCCAGGGAATGTCTCCTACAGGGGAGCTTTGACTGGTTCCCACGGGGAACTCTGGAGTGCGAGTTATACCTCAGCATTGTCTTGACCTGAGCCAAAGGGTTTGGGCTTGTGTGGTCCAGTACCAGTCAGTCACTGGTCACAAGCTATGTGTCTGTATGTAGGGGGTGAGGGAAGAGTATAATCTCCCAGATGCTTCCAGCTTTCCAGGCAATCAAGCAAAGTAGGTTCAAAGTGGGTTCTAGTGGTCAAGGGGAATCACCAAGAAACGGTTCAAAGAGGGGACAAAAACAGTACAAAGGACATGGAGGGATCCAGGCCAGACCCTGCCACTGTCTGCCCAACACAGGAAGCACAGCTCATCTGCCTGACTTCCCTGTGGATAACACCTGCTCCTTGTTCTTTTATCAACTGGTTCTCCAAAGTCTTCAAGGGAGCTGGCTGAGACTGTGTCTCATTAAATGACAATTCTAAACATCAGTCAATTTGACTAAATCTTTAATTCCATTTGTAACATTTGGAGTTTATAT